>JBBPDC010000084.1:15175292-15191370 GCA_037974485.1 Hemigrammopetersius urotaenia | reverse complement strand
CGTAGTGTGGTGCAATAGTGCCACCTACTGGCGTAACACTTCTGCTGCCTTACACACACATGAAAATATAAGCAAGACAGTGTGTTTATTGGTTAATAAACTGCTGTTTATTTAGAATAAACGAAAACAAACCAAGCCTCATTCTTTAGAACTTTTTGTTGCTTAACTTTGGTGTATCGTGAACCGTACCAAACCGTGACCCCAAAACTGAGGTACATACTGAACCGTGACATCTGTGTACCATTACACTCCTACTATTTACATACTATTGAGAATAAAAAACCTGATTGGACTGTTTTCCATCTTTTTGTTTCCAACTGAAACTTAACAAACAATACCCACCGTGCATAATTACCTGAATGATGGCCCTTTTAATAAAAAAAATCCAGTTCCAAGAATTTATTAAGCCTTCTCTGAGGGCCTTAATGGATGTGAGGGTTTCTCTCTGGCATTATTGCTGGAGTTAAAGAATCGAATGTATGAATGTAATATAAATACAATACTGTGCCTCAGACACCTGAGAAAATTATATTTGAAACCTGTTTAGCTCAGAAAAGTATGCTTTTATAAGGTAATATTAGAATGTATACAAATAACGTTAATATAATTAACAGTGCTTTTATGCATGTCTATGTGTTTCTCCTAATGGAAGTGAAGTATTACACTGTTGTTCTCATCAAATACCTCAAATACCTGGTTCAGCTCAGTCGATCCTTCATTACATTAAATCAGAAGCTGCTGATGGAGTTTTACAAATTCATGCAAAGTCTATATATATACATACTCACACACATATACATACTTTACTGTTAGTTCAGGGTTTGTGGAAAATTCCTGCACAGTTTTATCCGTGAGAAAAGTACTTTTCTCCGTTGTCAGCACAATAGTTCTTGGCCCCTGAAAGTCCAGCAAGCACTGTGGATCTATCTGCACACCCTGGGATTAAATTATCCACTCCTGCAGGGTAGAGCCTCCGTGGCCACCAGCTTTTCTTCCCTTCACACAGCGGCAGAGCGAACACACACCTGGATTACAGATTATTCCCTTTCATGCTGCCGATCACTTGCTTAGGGAGGGAGTTTCAGGGGACGCTGCTGCTGGGTGATTATGTCGCAGGGTGGTGGTTTTTATAGTGTGATTATAGTCTTCCTGCTGGTGGGGGTTTTGTGGTGCTGAATGACATTTGTTATGCAAACACAGCAGGAGAATCATCAGTTACGAAGAGATTTAGGCGGGAACATGCATACGTATGTGCAGGATTCTGTGGCAAATAAAATGCCACAATCAAGCCCAAACACAATATGACTGTTGTGTTCCCTGCAGTACTGAGTTGATTTGTATTGTTATACACTGGTAGAAGTTAATCTTGTCTAAATTTAGTTCTCTTTTGCTCTCTCATCCTCTGTCTCTCTTTCTTTTTTACTCTCTCTTTTTCACCCTCTCTTTATCCTTCATTCTGTCGTCCTCTGTCTTTTGCTATCTCTTGCTCTGTCTCCCTCTCTCCCTCTCTGTCTCTCTCTTCCTCTATCTCTCTCTCTATATATCTCTCTTGCACTCCCTTTCTCTTTCTTTCCCTCTGTCTTTGTTGCTCTTTTTTTCTTTCTTTCTTTCTTTCTTTTTTACTTTTTTTCTCCCTCCCCCACTTTGGCTCTCTCTTTCTCTGTCCTTCCCTTTCTGGATCTCTTTTTTTGTTCTCGCTCTCTCTCTCTTTCTCTCTCTCTCTTCCATAGGATGAAGTCAATCAGATCATGGAGACCAACCTATGGTTGAGACATGTGAGTGGTACTCTGTTAATATGTGTGTGTGTGTGTGTGTGTGTGTGTGTGTGTGTGTGTGTGTGTGTGTGTGTGAGTGATGTTGGTTTTTGGTTATACAGTAACCCCCGATGATACGTGATTTAGAGAACCAATCTAATAATTATTTGCTGAAACTCCCACACATGCACTGAAACTGCATGTATCCTTCTGTTTTTTTTTTGGTTTTTTTTTGCTTTTGTGACTTCATCCACCACGCCCTCTTGTGCTGGTTGTTTATGTTTGGGCATGCCGGTTAGCAAAGCAATCAGACACCTGAACTGAATGAGCCCAGACATAAACAATCCAGCACGAGGACAAGGGCGCGTAGCGGACGAGGCCCGGACGTCACATTTTTTCTTTCTTTTTTCTTTCTGCTGATTGGCTTCTTTTTTATTATTATTAAAATGAGGACAGTGATTTCTGTGTTTATACTGTTATTTATATTAACAACACTGTTTTTGAAGATAAAAAGCAAAATAATTGTTAAACAAATGACAAAAGACACACAACAGAATCGCAAAATGCAGGGAAAGGCTTTATAAGACTGTCAGGTCAAGCTGCTGTTTCCCTAACTCTGTGGATTTAAGCTTCATCATCCAAACTTATATATATGGACTGGCTTTACAGTAAGTGGACATTGCTCTTTATTTACCTCACTGTATATGAAACCTGTGTGTGTGAGAGAGAGAGAGAGAGAGAGAGAGATAGAGAGAGAGAGAGAGAGAGAGCCTAAAAAGCTGCAGTCAATAGTAATGCAGTGGGGATACATGTACCATACATTCTGAAAGCAGTGTGTGTGTGTGTGTGTGTGTGTGTGTGTATGTGGCCATGGAAAGAGGTAAAAGCATTCTGGCACTATGTGAAGCAGGAAAAGCTCCAGAAGATATTTGATTGCTTGTGTGTGTGTGTGTGTGTGTGTTTGTGTGTGTAGTGGGAGAAAGTAGATGCTGTGGAAAGCAGGAAATGGTGAACGATTAGAGAAGTAAATGGACTGAGCTGGATGAAAATATGTGACGAGGCGATTTAGAAGTGGTTTACTGAAAGAAGGGACGAGAACGGAAATAAAAAAGTCTTATTACTGGAGTCATCACATAAATGTGACCTGGGGTCAAACTCTTTGGGTCAGAGCCCTGTCAAATCCAAACAAGTCAGCCAGCAAAACCGTCTGTCAGAGAGTTTACAGAGCAAAACCAACAGAGAGGGACAAAAATTCCTCAGACTGGAATTGATGCACAGTTCTTTCCATCTGTCCATTTGTCCTCCTGTCCTCCTGTCCCATCTGTCCGAGCTGCAATTAAACACTAAAAAGCACAAGAAGCGCCCTTTTTAACACTCTCTCTCTCTGCCTGCTGTCTTGTGAAAGAAGACGCTCATTTGTTCCTTTACGTCATTAGATCTGCTGGTACGTCTCAGTCTGTTTCAATGTAGGGACGCCTCTTTCATACCTTCATAATTTTGTTTTATTTGAAGACCATACAGTACTTTTTAAAAATAAAATGAAAATAAGCTGTAAACTATTATTGAATCATTTACATTTTGAGTGTTTACTGTCATGGCGTGGGTGATGAGAGGGAAGGGGAGGACACCAATGCTGAACGAAACAGAGATTTAATGGACAACAGGCAATAAAACAGAAATACAAAACAAAACAGAGAACCCCGACTCAAGATACAACAGAAAACAAACCAAACAACAGAACAGAACAATAAAAACAAGGGGCAAGGCTCGTGCTTCTCACAATACGTTTAACTCAGAAACAAGGGCTCGCTGAGCAGCGAGGGACCAACACGGTGAAATCAGAATCCAGCGTGAACACAGAGCGCGGAGGGCAGAAAATTAGGTTCTCTCTGAAGCACGAGCCTGCAACGAAAATGAACAGAAGGACAGGTCATCAAAACAGGGGCGAGAAACAGAGCAGGATAACACAACCAGACACAACACGCATACAAAGACAAATACAGACACAGGGAACTGGGGCCGGACTGGGGTTTAAATAATGGAGTGGAAACGAGGAACAGGAGAAAGCAATAAGGCGGGGAGTGGTACAAACGAGAGGTGGGGACTAGAAAGGGAACAAGGGAGGAAAGTGGAATGGAGGACAGGAGGGAATCGAGACAGAGGGGACAGACGCGGAGTCAGGGAAGAACGAAAAAGAAGGAAAAGCGAGTCTGACAACTAATATTCAGGGGATAGAGAGCGGAGTGTACGGGGAGAGGGCGAGGCGACCGTGACATTTACCAGGAAAAATCTTTATATTTTTATTAATAAAAAAAATAAAAGTAAAAATAAAATTAAAAAAAACATTGTGATGATTCTACAAAACAAATAAAAAAAACCCCAAATAGATCAGTAATATTGACATAAGCAGTGATATTTCACATAGTAAGACCATAGCACATAATAATAAGATATTGCACATGATTAAGCGATTTAACACCCAATAAGAAAACAGCACAATGTTGCACATGGTAGACTATTGCAGGTTATAATAAGATTAAGAATGCATGTAATGATAATGATTTAAATGCAAATCATGCAATAAGAAATTGCACAACAAAGTTTTATATTTATTTATACTACCCTATAGATGAACAACAGATATATTTGCCTTTTTATTGCAAGTGCAACAAAAGATGTAAAAAAAAATCTGAGGATGTGAAATGGAATGAAAAAGAGAAGAAGAAGCCAAAAACAGAGATGACGCCCCTGGAGGCTCTAGCTCAAAGCTCAAAGCTCTTACCCCTCAATCTTCCCCAACACCCGCTGCACCTTTGCTGGTGAAATAATCAGAGGCAGTGAGGGATTTGGTGGGACACTGTTGGGGACATTTGGATAAATGTGTTTCAGACTGGCCTCAGTGTGATATAAACCAACGCTCCTCAATCCTTGAAGCTCATTAATACAGCCTCAAAGGACATTTACATATATATTACAGGCAGCTGTGGTAGGTGTTGGCATTGAAGTGTATGTTAAAGGTCTTAAGCAATGAACACTGTATGTGGGCTCTTGTATGTGGGCATCGTAGGAACGCTCATTACATTCAAGTGACCCTGAAATATTTATGACATGCTCATGTTGCGACCATGCACAACTGGCCAGTGAAAAATATTATTAACCCGTAATATAATATAATATAATATAATATTTAATATGATATAAGCCACCTCCCAGTCTTACCACCCCTACCCTTTAATTTTCAACAAATGCTAAACAGTAACTACTTCCAAGAATACAAGGCACAAAACTCATCAAAGTTTTTTTAATTATTATTTTTTCTATTATTATTTTTAATATCTATCAGATGTTTTTTTTTATTATTAAATAGTAACCTCATTGTATAACGGTAAATTGTGAAAAAGGGCTAGATACAGCTTACTCTGGCACAAATTAAGCCCCGGTGTGAACCGAGTGCTTTAGTATGAGGGTGCCAATTCAGCGTTCTGTACAAAAGAGTCTTTATACCTCATTGTCCTTGTGATTGGAGCAGTAAATCCGCGGCCTAGAGGTAAAAGCTCAAGTTCATTCTGCAAGGGACTGGTCAGAACAGTCTAAAATGTCCTAGACCTTCATCAGGATGGTGCAGTGCAGGGTTGCATTAGGAAAAGGAGTGTGAAACACTACCTTATAGGACATATTTACCATTTTACTTACTATGTACCTTTTACTCACATCTGCCAACAGCTCTTCTCATAGAGACATTTTTAGCTTTCAATAATTCAGTGTTTTTTTCCAGGCTGCTAAAAGAAATGTCGTTAACTTTTTATACAGTGATGCCCCACCATCATACCACAGTATTTTGAGGAGTGTGTTCCTGATAATATATTGTCCATTTGCTGTTGTTACAGCCTAATGTATCTAATACATTACAAACCAAACATCCAGCCAAACAGAAGTGTTGAGCTTGTACTGACGACTATGAATATGTTTAGGGCTAGTAGCGTTTTACAGAGCGTGATTATCAATTGGTGCTTCCAAACATTCTCAAAAACACATTTAATGCTTAACAATGTTTATTAGTAAGCTGCTTTTGCGCTGTATGTTGCTATAGCTGTCATAGTTTTAGCATCTTGAGTAAATATAGCTTTTGTTCATCAGTGAGGGGTTAACTAATTAAAATTATAATTGTATTTATTACCATCAGGGTTTTAGTTAGTGACAGTAATCAATGTTGCCCTCAGCTACTGCCAAATCTCAAACAGGACAATTTTTGAGACTCTCACTAACCTCAACATAGACTAGTGTTTTTTTCAGGATAACCCAAGACCTAATAACACAGAATCAGCAAAATAAAAAACATTCTTGCTCTCTGGGATTCTAGCAAAGTCACCATTTGGAACACAGCTGATACAAGTCGCCTCGTGAAATCACAAAAGAGAAACTAGTGGCTGCAGTCGCTGAGTCAGCTAAACTCTTGGACAAGGATAAGTTGAAATTAAGTTGAGGTAGCTAACTACTCTACACCAGCAGAATCTATGGTTCTGAAACCTTATTCATTTTACAATCTATAATCATACAGATCAACAGGCTTTTGGGATGAAAAAACATAGCTTTGCATCAGTTCTGTAAAAATAAAATGGAAAACTGTGTTTATTTGGTTTAGTTACTACTATTTTGCAACAACATTCTTGGCCCATAATTTTTTCCTATTCTCAAACGGAAGTTTCAACATCCCCCATCTTACACCAGAGACATGGATGTGTTTGTGTGTGTGTGTGTGTGTGTGTTTGTGTGTACACACCCTGCAGTATAGCGTAATTAAAGTGCGCAGTGCCTGATGGCATGATCCGCATTATCACTGAACACAGAGAGACCAGCAGCATTACTACAGCATCGCTTCACACTCCTACACTACACCACACACATCACACCCCATACACTTAACCACCAAGACATATTAAAATATACAAGTAATCACTTGGACTCTCAGGGTTTAAAAACTCATACAGAGCTGTATTTCTTAGGATTTCTTGGGATCTCTCTCTCTTTCTTAGGATCAACTAGCACACACACACACACACACACACACACACACACACACACACACACACACACACACATTCTTACAGGGCATCTGAGTGTGACATTTAAAAGAATTCTCTGCATTCTGCAGTCTACAAAGATGAGGGTACGATCCAGGCCACTGTTATGTGGGTGCAGATCTCTGTGCAAGCAGAGCTTCACAACATACATTAGATTTTGTTGAATATATTACAGTAGACATGAAAAAGCCTGGTTTTAATTACATTGTCAATATATCATGAGGAATGGACCAACAGATGTGCTCAAAATTGCCATTAGAGTTTCATTTTGGTAAAACGCCACAAATACCTTTTTGAAGAGTCAAAGGTATCTTTTTAATAAATTGCATTGTAACTTGCTTATTTTCAGATGTAATTTGTAAGTTCACTGGAGATGTTTTGTCTACCTTGTGTGAAAATATTCAGCTACACTTGAGACATATGTTGCTATAGAAGCTACCATGGTAGCCTCTTGTTCAAGTACAGCTGTTTTAAGTCACATTGATGCTAAAAGTGTAATAATTATAAACCTTACAATCACTGTTTTAGTTTTAGTTAGTTGCTTTTAGTTATTTTATTTGGCTAGTTTGTCGCTGAAGCAGCAGTGAGGGTCAACAGGAAAGCCAAGCTCTACATGCAGTACTGTCAGTATCACTGTATTGAAATGGTTCATTGAATTTGTTGCCTTCATACCAACATCTCATTACACAACTTGTCATTTAAAATGCTTATGCTTTCTCAGGTATACTTTCTTTAACCTACAGTTGTTGCATGAAACGTGGTGCAGATTTTTTGGCAATGATTATATCTTCAAAGATCTGGTGAATACCAGATACCAAATCTAAAACTAAGATTAGATTATAAAAGGAAATCTTAGTTAAATATAAAAAGCCTTTTACATAACAGGCAAGGGTCAGGCTTAGGCTATTAAATATATTGTGTTGATTACTGCTTTAAGGGGGTGTATTGGAATAGGCTTAACTTGATGAGGATATCCTTACTGTGGTGCAAGCGTCCTTGCAGTGTGCTTTATGTGTATATGGTGCCAGTGAAGATATCCTCTCTCCGCCAGTCATGTTGTGCTTGAGATCATGTTGTGTTTGAGATGAGTGACAGTGTGCAAGTGTCACATGAAGAGACACTCCACGTCTTCGCACATAAATAAATCACAACGGGACAAGGCTCTGTGACTAACTTGCAGACTGGGAGGAGGGTGGGGGTGGAGGAGATATGGCAAGAGAGTAAGTGAGATGTTCTTTCCAGACCTTCAGTGTTGGATTCAGGTGGTGTGACTGACAGTCTTATGTGAGAACAGCTATTCTAACTATTCATGTACAAAAAAATCTATTAATGTACATAAAAAGTACTATTCATGTGCAAAATCAAGAACACAATGGTACATAACACGTGGAAAAGTATTTTATGACAAATGACACAAACTTACATTTTTAATTTTTATTCATCACTTGTCATAAAGGTTACTTTCCTTTTAGCTTTACTGGAAAGAGTGTAATTGTCAACGCTTGTTAGAATAAGCCTTTATAAAGATCTACACATGTTAGCTGTCATAAAGGATTATGTCGACTACCCAACAGAAAAGTGTTACAGAACAAATGAGTTTTATATGACTTTTAAATGAGATAAGTGATAAGCTATTAATTCATTAATCTCATTTTTGTCAATCATGTGTTGCAGATATGGAATGACTATAAGCTGAAATGGTCCCCAGCAGAATTTGATGGTATCGAATACATCAGGGTTCCATCCAATAAGATTTGGAGGCCTGACATTGTGCTGTACAACAAGTAAGCCCAGTCAGTCTGCTAAATATGACCTTTGAAATTGAGTTCATATATCGTCAGAGACAGTCTTCGATTCCTAATATTTTTTTGGAGGATGAGGGAAACCTTCCCCACTGCAATTATAGAAGGTCGCTGTAAGGGTGGAAAGTTATCTCTCAAATTACTTGTGTGAAATTAACATTTTTAACCACTCTTCCTCCGCAGCGCTGTAGGTGACTTCTTGGTGGAAGACAAAACCAAAGCTTTGCTCAAGTATGATGGAACCATTACATGGGTTCCACCTGCCATCTTCAAATCCTCCTGCCCAATGGACATCACCTACTTTCCCTTCGACTACCAGAATTGCTCCATGAAGTTTGGCTCCTGGACCTATGACAAAGCCAAGATTGACCTGGTGCTAATCGGCTCCAAGGTCAATCTGAAGGACTTCTGGGAGAGCGGCGAGTGGGAGATCATTGATGCACCTGGATACAAGCATGACATCAAGTACAACTGCTGCGAAGAAATATACCCGGACATCACCTACAGCTTCTACATCCGTCGCTTGCCTCTATTCTACACCATTAACCTTATCATCCCATGCCTCCTGATTTCCTTCTTGACCGTCCTGGTCTTCTACCTTCCATCCGACTGTGGGGAGAAGGTTACCCTCTGCATCTCAGTCCTCCTCTCTCTCACTGTGTTCCTGCTAGTTATAACTGAGACCATCCCGTCCACTTCTTTGGTTATCCCACTAATTGGCGAGTACCTGCTCTTCACTATGATCTTTGTGACGCTCTCTATCGTCATTACAGTCTTCGTGCTCAATGTCCACTACCGCACGCCCACCACCCACACCATGCCAGGTTGGGTCCGCACCATCTTCCTTCGGGCCTTGCCTCGCGTCATGCTGATGCGGCGCCCTCTCGATCAATCGGAATCCTCAGGGAAGGGTGGTGGACCCGAAAGCGGAGGCTCATCAGGGATGAGTGGTGGCGGAGGAGGAGGAAGAGGAGGAGAAGGGAAGAAGAGGAAGAACAGCAGTTCTCAACAGGGGGCAATGAACTGTTTGGAGTTTGGTGAGGGCAAGAGCTCTGGGGAGGCTAAAAAAGGCGGCTGTCCATGCCACCCGACAAAGGAAGGACCTGAGGGGGACTGTGGGAAAGTGAGCCGTCAGCTGAGCCCACAGGCCATAAATACAGTGGTGGCATTTTCTGTGGTGTCTCCAGAGATCAAACAAGCCATAGAGAGTGTCAAGTACATCGCAGAGAACATGAGGAGCCGCAACAAGGCTAAAGAGGTACAAACACACTCTCACTTTGTTAGGGACTAACCAAAATATGACAATTTGTTTAGTTTTACAAATAATTTAGCTCTTTGGAATCTGTGACATTGTTTTCATATAGGTTTTCTCACATGGTAACTGATCATGGATGCACACTATATGACACACACACTGTCCAAAATGGCTTCATACAATCAGATGCCTGGACATGCCCTTCACTTGATGAGTGCCATCGGGATAATCTTTCCTTGTCACTCTTCAGACACGACCTGGCTTAGGTTATTTGCTGTAAACAACTTAAGCAAGTGGATAAAGCCTAAGACCACTGAGATGTACTCAGCCAAGCAAGTTCGTTTGTCATGATGCTTAGTGTCACCGGTTTGAGCACTGGAATATCCTTGTTTGCATAAATTATGACTCATAGCTCCAAATCTAGCATGAGTTTGCAGAACAAGAGCGCACTGCAAAATCAGAGCATTTAGAGGCGCTTTATCTAAAAATACAGCCTTTAAATCCCTCTGTGGAGGATCAGACTTTGATATGAAAGTGTACACATTTCTGTACCTCTCTCACTTCCTTTCTGTCTGTGGCTTGTCAATTGGTGATGAGCGACACTAGCATTGTAGTGCTTTATAGCCACTGGTTTGTATCTCTTTATGGCAGGAATTTTATGATAATCCTAATTCCATTCTGAAATTTCTGCTTGACTGACTTTCTCTTGGGTTTTCTCTCTTTCATCCTCCGCTTTTCTCTCCCCACCATGTGTCTCACCTTTCCCTTTCCGTCTTTTCATTTCACGCCATTCCCCATCTCTTTTCAGGTCGAGGATGACTGGAAATACGTCGCCATGGTGATTGACCGGATCTTCCTATGGGTTTTCGTGCTGGTCTGTGTGCTTGGAACAGTGGGCCTGTTCTTCCAGCCTCTCCTTGGTTTCCTCTCGTAATGCAGGCCAGTGGCACACACTGGCCTAACTGTCCCAGCCAATCGGAGACACTGGACAGTCAGTTTCAGCCCAAACCACCGACACGCCAATTACACAAACGTCTACTTAGTGACAGAGAAAAGAAAATTGACTGACAGCTTGGCACAGCAAACCAGGTGCAGATGTTCACTACCTGGTGCAGTAATCAGCCAATCAGTAGTAGAGATTCACTACCCTGATGAGCTAAACAGCCAATCACGGGTTGTGATTCACTACCCTGGCATGGCGTACACCTGAGATGTTTCACTAACGAGCCCTAATCAATAAGAAACTAATGATGTGTTCAGACAGTCTTCGTAACTAATTAAACTGATGTAGTTTAGACATGCACTGCAGATGATTTTTTGTTCTGTTTCAGTATATTTCAGCCTGTCCACCAAAGTACATAGTACACGTAAACCGCATGCTAGGTGACAGAATATCACCTCTTACGCAAGATTTAATCTGGCTAGCCCAACTTGTCCAAGGGGAAGAAAATGATTGCTTGTTGAGCTAAATCCCATAGCAAGCACTTATCCTCTTTCCACACCTATATGCCTGTCCCCTTTTAAGAAGTATTGCTCAGTTTAGGGTAGTCATGCTTCAGCTGATTCAACCTACAGCACAGACCACTGGTTTTAATTGTTGACCACTTAATTAGTACACTAGATTATACAACTAACAAAAAGACGTTTAAATAAATTTGGTAAACTAAGGTTTAATTGGGATTGGGATAAATGACATATAACAGGCCTACAAGTTCACTAGTGCATTTTTCATTGCAGACCTCCTTCCTCTTGACATGATCCAAAATCTGCTTAGCATTTTTGTCCAAGGCCCAGAGCATGGTGGTGCTCTATTTTGTTTCAGTACACCTGTATGGAAGCATCTGCACTTGTTTTGCTACTTATTTTTAAGGTTTTCCCTTTAATTTGTTCATGTGATTAATTGGAGATGAAGACAAATCACTTGTGAAATTACAGTTTTTTTACTTTATTACCTGGGTCGTCTGAACACACCAGTATATAGTACTCTTCGCTCGCGAGATCTCTGAAATGTTAGATTCTTTTACTTGTAGCTATTTGAATATACTATTGGTTATTTATATATTATTGGTTACTGTGATGGTCAAAGACCTAAAACAGTGCACCAATCAAAGACCTAAAACAGTGCGATTAAGAAAACTGCCAATAGCAACTCAGGTAAATAGAGCAAAAAAAAAAGAAAAAAGAAAAAAAAAACGAAAGGAAAGTCAGCACTGGTGCAGGGAAGAATGTTGTCATAGCTTGTAGTGGGGAAACAGCCAGCCTTCTAAGCATGAGATAGCATTAGCTTAGAATGTGGATGATTAAATAACACACTCAAGTGGGTCAGATTTACATAGGCGCTCATTAACAGGCCCCACTTCCGTTTGTTAATTTGCGGTTAGCATTGCTTTAATTAATCCGCCTTTCCATTACGTGTCACGTCACGCTGTGCTGAATGCTTCGTTTCTCCATTTGAAGAGGAGGATGTGGGGTTGAAGGGGGGCCGGGATGTTTGAACTGAAATCTTCCGCAAATGCTTTCCAACAGCGACTGTGTCGCATGATTCCCTTGACACTTCTCCCTCTTCCTCGCTCTCTCCCTTTTTTTTCCCCTCCCTCTCTCTCTCTGTCGCAGGCGTAATCCCTTCTTCAGTGTCACCATTTAACCTTTTTTTCTTTACAAAAGCTGCACTTCTCCTTGTCAGCAGCTGACACTTTTGTAAATCTGCTTTTTTTCTCTTTCCCTTCACGGATGTCCTTCAAATAAATAGCACTTTTTGTCTGACATCTAACTGCCTGAATCACGTTGCTAACGCCGCTGACGTGTGTTTCTATAAGCAAGTTTCCATGAGCATTTGGGAAATGCATGTGCTTATCTCTGGCCGCCCGCAGTGACAGCGGCTGAACACGCCTCTGGTTTTGCAGCTGGCTTTAGTCATGTTAAAAGAGCTGTTTGAGGTGGCAGCATTATCATGAGTGTTTCTTAAGGCTGATGTAGAAGAGACTGGGGGCTTTATTCCCCCTGGACTTCCCCACCATATGAACAACTGTGTTGAATGGAAGTGAATGGGAGAGTTTGTTACAGTGCTAACTGACCAAGCAGAGGAAGTTAACATTAGTCTAGGCTCATTTGTTTTGGTTAGATTTTGGCCAACCATGAAGAACCAGGAGGAAAAGTGAAATCTCCTTCAATCTTATCACTCATTTTGAACGCTCTCCCCAAAATGCCAGTGTGGCTAACCACTAATGAAAGTCAACAGAGATTGATTAAAATTAGGCATATAAATGACAATTTATCTTCTGAGCTGTCTTTACTCCTCTTAAAACTAATAGGGATCAATACCCATGAAGCAAATACAATTACACTAATTGGTCCCTGCATGCTTTAATAGTATCATATAATGTGTCTAGCTAAACAAATGCTAACACAGATGGATTTACAGTAGGCAAATAAATCGACAGGATTAGCTCTTCCCAGCTTTTGTACTGTCCCCCTCTCCCCTAACATGCTAATGTGGGTAGCCACCAAAAATAATTGTTGACCAAAAATAAAGGTAAAGTAATGCTAACTGGCCCCCAATAAACAAAAGGCTAACATGGCTAATCGGGAGTGAAAACTAGCTGTGGTTGATAAGCATTAGTGTATGAAATATTACAAACCACCCACTGCAAGCTTTTATAATTTCATACCTGCATCTAAAACATAGTGTAGAATGACAGAGTTTGATTAACATAAAGCTAATACATTTACGTCTAAACTTTCATACTATTCTAGTTTCCCTTTAGATGCTAACCATAAACTGTAATGAACCATAAATTAAAAAATAACCATAAAGCAAATAAAACTGCATTATTTTTCCCCTACCTGCTTTAATACGATCATCCCCCCAATGTTGATGGACTTAACTGTAATTAAAATTGGTGGTGGCAGGCTAGGAAAATACTATGGCTATGGCTAACTTGGCCAACCAGTAGTAAGTTGGGGTTGATGGACAAAAGCAAATGAAATGATGCAAATTGACTGCAAGGTTTCATACTGCCATTCCTACTCCTGCCATCCATTTGTTTACACAGTTTTGTTAGTGGCCAGTAAGTGGAAGTCCAAGGTAGGTGTTTCTATTAAACTGGTCAGTATATTAAAGTGTATTAAAGATGTTTTGTAATAAAGTAGCCAGAGTGTAAGTACAGTACCCTTGAGTGGAAGTACAAGATACATGTTTCAAATAAAGTGGCCATTTAGTAGAAGAACAGGGGGTTTCTACTAATATGTGTATTAAGTCTAGATTCAATAAAAATATTCATTTTTATTGGTTTGTAATAACTGGTATAAAGCCGAAAAGGATTATTACACAGCAAAAAAGGCTCTTGTGTGCACTCTTTACTGATCCACTGGGTTCGGGCAAAAGCCATTGTAGGCCTCATGAAAACTGCAAAGCAATGTCAGCAACTCTATTTATCTATGTATGTGTGCTCCCTGGAGTTGTCCTCTATCCCCAATTAGCTGAATGAGTGTCACTGAAGCGGACCTCACATACCACATGCTATACTGACCTTTTTTCATTCAAAGTTTCAATGCTGGTAATGTATCCCATGGCACCCTGAGCTGAAAACGATTGAGATAAGAAAGTTAATCCTAGATCAACAAGAACTAAAGCAAGGTCCAAAATAAAGCAACATTTTGAACAAATTCAAATATGCCCCTTTCTCCAAAAAAAATGTCCAAATACAGCTATGAGCATAAAGTGACTAACAAGCTAGCAAGTAGCCAATTAGCACTGTATGCCTAAGTCTACATGACTTACTTGAGGCAAATGTGTGATAATTTATAGTAGCACAATGCTAAATCATTACACATTTGCCTCAAATAAGCATGTGGCTTAAGGCAAGCCATGCTAATTGGCTACTTGTTAGTCACGTTAGCCTCATAGCTGTTTTTGGCCAACTTTTGGACAAAGAGGGAAAGTTGAGCGAATTTGATATTTTTCATTGAGATTTAGCCACATTTAGCGCAATGCTAACTGATAGAGTATGAGCTTCTATGGCTTGTTAGCTGCATTAGCTTTGTAACTTCAGTGTAAAACTAAAACAGCAAACTTCAGACACCAAACATGTCTTGGCTGATCCACTACATTTGGGTCAAGACTGGTTTTTTTAAATAAACTGTCACTTTAAAAGCCTACAATTTGCCAATGCCACCTAATTGACTCCCATTATAAGCTTTTCATAACCAGATCACTGCAAATGAGAAAGAACAAACAAACAAAAAAGCTGATCACAGACCACATGAATAAATTAATTTAATAATATTTAATCACATACTCGCCACCTCCGATTAGTCTAATCCCCTTTTATGTAAAAGAGGGGATTAAAGCGTGTCAGGGAACGAATATTAAGAGCACAGGATAAATATGGCAAACGCAGATTGGAGGGACAGATTGTGTAAATGTGAAATTAGGATACCGTGACAGAGGGAGAGAGAAACAGAGAGAGTGAGAGAGAGAGTAAAGGAATAAAAGAGTGAACAAGGAAAGAAGGAAAACTTCCAAGAGCAAAAAAAAAATTTCAGCAAAAAAATTAAGCAAGAGTTGGATTTAAGAAGTGATGATTTTAATCCTGTGTGTGTCCTCTGACAAAAGGTTTCTCTGAACAGTCTCTCTTTCTCCCTCCCTCTCGCTGTCATGGCATCCTAATTTCACATTTACACAATCTCTCCCTCCAATCTGCAATTGCCATACATACCAGGTGCTTATTTCATTGTTAAAAGAAATTATGTAATGATAAATGTACTGTAATAATTGCCAAAATATTTTTTTCTTTCTCCTGTAAAGTTATGTTTTTGAAGATATGACATTTTAATATCTAAAGAAAATACTTTAGTTAATATTTAGTGTATTTACATTTGGGTTTCCTTTTACTTTGCCCAGCATTGTGATTACGCCCCCCGTTGTTTTAAAAGGCTCTCTTTCCACATCTGTCCCCTCTTTCTTTTCTTGCTCTCGTTTTCCTCTCTTGGTCCAGACTACATTCAGACCTGTGTGTTACTAAATATGGAATCCAAGGCTTCTGTCATGGCAACAGCATCCCATAATGTAAGGGACACAGTTTTTGCAGTTCTGTGTAGTCGTTTATCTCACACACACACACACACACACACACACACACACACACACAAACACACACACACACACACACACACACACACACACAC
>JBBPDC010000084.1:15117473-15140396 GCA_037974485.1 Hemigrammopetersius urotaenia | reverse complement strand
ATCCATCTATATATATATATATATATATATATATATATATATAACCCAGATTATTGAATTTTGTCAGACACGCGCACACACACACACACAAACACACACACATTGCAGTATCAGATTTCTGGTCCTATTCATTTGTGGCACTTTACTCCCCATGCATGTGGTGAGAGATAATTCTCAGAAACTGATACCTTTTACACACATTAATACACCAAACATATGCACACCTAAATTAACATGGTGTATGGACAAGGCAGCCTTTTCAATATTGTACACTCATTTGATACAGTCTGATTGCACTCTCTCATAGACATGTGAACACACACACAAACACCTATATGCACATAAATAATCAGCATAAATAAACAACGCTTACAGACAAGGCAGTCTGTTTTTATCTAAGTGGTTATAGTACACTCATTCAATAGTCTGATGGCACGCTTTCACAGATATGTGAACACACACAGACACACACAAACTAGCATTCTGTATGCATGTCATATTAATTCAATCACACTTACAGTTGCCATGGAGAAACACATTACAAGAGGGGCCAGCCAGTCACAGTCACAGAATGGCTCTTGAGTTGACACCGATACTGTAATGAATGACTAATAATGAATGTGTTACTAATGTAACAATGGTTTGTGTTATTAGGTTCTGTAATTATGATGGAGTGTGTAAACAATGGCTGTAAAACAACCACTGAATGGACTATTAGTGTCAGATTTACTTTTAATGTTTTGTGCAGTAGAGCGTGACACAATAAGGATCATGGAGGTTGGCAGTATATGTGGATTCAGAATATACCATACAGATATGTGTACTTTGTTCTAATCATGTATCAGGATCTATTATGCAAGTGCATCGTTGGCTGGTGGTGTGAGTGCTTTACTCTGCTGCAGGCGGAGATGAAGCAGAACAGCCTTGACATTAGATACAGCACTTACTGTAGGCTATGGTGTAGGCTGATAGTAGCAATGTGGTCATAATCCTCTGTGGTTTTATTTGTAGTGCCTTTGTCATTCACTGTGCTGTTGGTTATGCTTTCTTCACTGATGATTTGAAAATTTCATAACACGAAGGAAGAAGAGGGTACTTTATGTGACGATAAGATTCCATTCCATTTTTTCTGCACAGATTATTGTCCCATGCTTTAATACATTTGATTCAGCTTAGTGGCTCATTACTAAGTGGTGCGGTAACACAGTTTTTCACTTCACATAGAGCAGTGCAAGGGGATAATTGATTGCACGTTTGTGTTTTCATTAAGATCGAAACTATAAGGGAGGCTTATTTATTTTTGCTGGTAATTAATAGTTTATTGTTAGTAACTTAAGGTTTGATGTGTGTGATGTTTGTTTGCTCTGCGCTGGAATGAAAGGTAGTAAATCCAAAGAATGTGGTAGTGATGCAGGATGTAAAATTTCATGAAGGAAAGGTTTACATAACAAGACAATAGCACAGGCATGCTGCTGCTGGCTATTACTGGCTATTTTATACCAAATTTCACAATTTTTTATTGAGTTATTGAAACATTTCAGTTCCAGCACATGGGTTCAAAGAATGGAGTAGAGGTATTGTGTTCGGTTTTGTTTTCTTCGACTGGTGAAGTGTTGGATTTTTGCCTTGATGTTCACTAGGCTGCATGACTACATGAATGAGTCATAATGAGATTGTGCACCTCCACATTTTTTTATTTTTGGCATTAAAGCTGTGGAGTTGTTGCACAAAAAGTTCTTTGTGTCCGCTCTACTTCATGGGGCACTAGCACGAAGGGACACATCCACATAGGAACTCACACCTCTTGTTTCATATCAACCTTTCGGGGCTACAGTCACACCAGTTAGTGAACTCTAAATATAAGAAATTATCAACCAAACATAAGTGGGAAAAACATCTTTGACAAACACCACCTGACAGCGGTGGCTATAATTAGGTTGCAAAAAGGTACATGAAAACCTTATGTGGACAAAATGTAGCATCATCATGCAAACTGCAAACTACTTGTTGTCGCCATAATATAATGAATAAATAGCAATTTTTATAATATAATTTTATAACATGAAAATCCTGACTTCAGTGTAAATGGCTGGATTTAGCAGCATTATCTGATGATCATTAGACTCTAAAGGTTGAAGCCTATTAGCAAAGGGTGAAGATATGAATGTTATGGCCATGGTCTGCTCTGTGTAGTGTATGTTAAATCTGTGGTTTCAGGCAGAGGAATAAATCTCTTCCCAAGAGACCTAAATATGAAATCAGCCGTAGTCTTTGGCTTTTATCCGAGAAGGGGGAGAGAGTGAGAGAGAGAAGGGGACAGAGCAAGCAAGCAAGCATGCGAGAGAGAGAGAGTGTGTGTTTGTGTGTGTGTGTGTGTGTGTGTGTGCGATGAGAATGTGGGGGATGGGGACAGGCAAAAAGAAGGAGGGAGAAACATGAAGAAAGAGATGAAATTGAGTGGGCAAAAGAGCAATAGAGAGAATGTAGGCGAGGGAGAAGAGGAAAAAATTGACATTAAAAATGAGAGAGAAAGAGAAGGGGTCCTTTGGGGGGGGTTTCTAGCACAGCTTTGTATTTTAGAGTGCCATATCCCGAAGGTATGTCTCTTTGGAAGTAATTTAGAGCACTGGTGTTTTTGATTAAGACAGAATTGAAGTTAGATTAGAGCAAAGATAGGTCCTAATTGAGACTGAAGCCAATTTTAAACGAAGCAGGCCAACATATTTAATAGGACAGCCTCTGTAATTAAGGTTAGACCCAGCTGATGATTGTTTTGGAGCTGTGGATGTGCAGGACGGTCAGGGCCTACACAGAAATACAGCATACAGGTGCATGAGCCAAAGCCAGGTTCTCATACAATGAAATCTAGAGACTAGTTTTCCAGTCATGGGAAGTCCGGAGAAAACCGTAGCTGTTTATATTTGTGAGGTCCTGGAGACTGCAATTTAGCTGCTATTCAGTATCAAAAAAATCTATGACACAATGTAACTGTATTCAGTTTACATTGTGCATTACAACTGTACTAAAAAATTAGTATGCATGTTGTGACACCCCTACCATATGGTATATTTCTCATATTTCTATGAAAACATTGCATCTGTGTTTCAGTCAGTCAATAAGGTCATTAAAGCCTGTATTGTTGACATTAATGGACAGCAGACAGATGTTTAGATTTAAGGGATTTTTCCAGCTGACATTGGGGTGGTGGTGGCTTAGTGGGTAGGATACTTGCCTCTGGACCAAGAGGTGATGGGTTTGAATCCTACTGTATGTCAGATGCATTTCACAAAGGCCTTTAAATGTTAGACGAAACACTCTGTTTTTAACCTGATTAATTGCATTTTTCATTTTGGTTTAGATAGATTCATTCTTTCTCTTAATTTTTTTGGTTGACCTCATATTTTTTTTTTATTCAAAAGTGTCCCCAAACCTTTAATGGGTTTAATATATATGCACAGAAATACACTGAATAATGTCTCTCTCTCTCTCTCTCTCTCTCTCTCTCTCTTTACAGGCCTATCCACTTTACAGGCTGTCTTGGACACAGCGGCTGAGAGGAAGTGGCAGGTAACAGCAATAAACGTGGGCAACCTGAAGGATGAGAGGAAAGATGAGGCCTATCGCTCCCTCTTTCAGGATCTGGAGAACAAGAAGGAGAGGAGAGTCATCTTGGACTGCGAACAGGACAAAGTCAAAGACATCATGGAGCAGGTATGTGTGTTTGGAAAGAGAGTGTACTATGTACCTCTCTCTCTCTCTCTCTCTCTCTCTCTCTCTCTTCCAGTATCTGTTACTGTTATCTCTTAATCCATCTCTGTCTCTTTCTCGCTACCTTTGTTGCACTGTATCTCTTTCTGTATCTGTTTCTCTCTCTCTTTTTTCTCTCTTGTTATCTCTCTTGATCTCTCTTTCTCTCCACTCTATTTTCATGACCTCCGCTGTCATATAGTGTTTGTAAAAGTTAGTTGTTTTTCCTCATTCTTCTTTTTTTTTTGGTAGACAGTTTCATACTTAGACTCCACCCATTCACATTGAACTTGGTGTGATTTTAGCCCTGGATGGCTGATGCAGATGAAGGGGTTTGTCTCTGTTAGTGCAGATGCTCCTTCAGGCTAGTGTCCTCTGTAGTGCAGTCAGCACACACCACTTTTTGGGCAATAGCTGAACAACTATTTTGGCAAAAATTTCAAGATGTGAATGGCACATTGACCACTGGGACGTGCGTGACACTGGCTCATTATGAGTCTTTTATGGAGTGAATAACATCGTTTTAAAAATCTAGCACTGCACTTTCCAATATCTTGTGACATAAAGGTTTATGCAATGTGTCTAATTCTTGATATATCTCTCTCCGTCTGTATTTCTATTTTTCTCCAAAATATCTCTCTCACTCTCTCTCTTTCTCTCTCTCTCTCTCTCTCTCTCTCTCTCCCTCTCGTTCTCTCAGAAAGCCGTATTTGGGTGTTGTAATGATGTGTGCTGCAATTAGTCAAAGTGTAAAATGACAGTCTTTTAGTTCGGACATTACAAAGTTTGTACAGTGTTGCATTTAATTGCATATGGGTTTTTTATTTAATTACATACTTGTATGTATTTGTGGATTTGTTCTCACCCTATTTTTTCACCTATAAATGATGTAAAATTGTCTTGCAAGAAACTGAGACAGTACAGTAGTACATTTGGCATTTTTGATTCCTTGTCACTCTTTCTGAGTAGTGTTGGCACCATTTTTATATAGTGTGTTTTATATTTTCATTCTAGGCATTCATGCATAGCAGTAACTGTAAAATTAGATTGGAGGAAGAATAATAGTCCTGGGCTGTATTTTCATGCTTTAAATTGGACCCCTTCAGTTCCAGTAAAATGAAATGTAATGCTACAGTATGCTACATTCTAGAGAATTAATTGCTTCTCTCTTTGTAGCCGCAGAGGATGTGATGTTCAGATTTCCTCATACTTTTGAGGGATGTAGTATAACTAAACGAATAGGCTGCACATCCCAGTTTTTTAATGAGCCACATTTCTGGAAAGTGATCATATATTCCAAATGGAAATATAATAATTGATTTCAAGCTTAATACATAATTAAGTTGCAGTGACAATTGGACAAATTCAAATTTCAAATATGTATTGCACACACAAGGGAAATAACTGTATAAAAAAACACTACATTCAATTTTTAAGTGTAGGTTCTCTTTGGCAGTAACTTTGTGAAGCATGCTGTCATCAGAAACACCACACCTACACTATGCGAAATCTTGTTCAGGGATTTGCCATTTTCAGTAGGCATAAACTCGCAAATCATGAGGTATCCTCCTCCTTCACTACTTTTTACATTGTTAGGGAGGTCAAGATAAACCATTAAAACACTTGATTTGTTTTTGCAGCAATTTTGTTGTGTTGCTCTTTGAAAATAACCTGCACAATATCCTTGTCCTTCTTGCTATATTGATGTTACCTTTTGTTATTTTCAGGTCATTACGATTGGTCGGCATGTGAAAGGGTATCATTACATCATCGCAAATTTTGTGAGTCAATCAAACAATAACTTGCAGGCCTTTTCTGGCTTTATCCTTTCTTTCTGCATGAATGTATCTGTGTGTTTGTGTGTATACATATATATATATATATATATATATACATACATACATATATATATATATATATATATATATATATACATATATGTGTGTGTGTGTGTGTATATGGGTTTGTGTTTGTTTGTATATGCACAAGCATAATCACACAAATGTATGAGCTATGGAACAACATGTATTTTTTACTTTTTTATCCTTTTATTGTGTATGTTCAGGGCTTTTTGGATGGAGACCTGTCAAAGATCCAGTATGGTGGAGCGAATGTGTCTGGATTTCAAATTGTGGATTTCGATGACCCTCTTGTTTCTAAGTTTGACCAGCGATGGGAGGCTCTGGAAGAGAAAGAGTACCCTGGGGCAGACAGCAAGATACGAGTATGTGTGTGTGTTTGCACATGCGTTTATGTTTTGCAGATGCATCTGTTTATCCTTTCATGTGAATGAAATTGGTGTGATTTAATTCTATGATTAAAAGTGCACTACTTTTATGGATTAATGCACTTTCATGGGGAATATATGTTTGTAAAGCTACATGGTATTTTATCACCAGCATCACACAACTGCCGGCTCTGTCTATGAATTGTTTGTAAGACTAAATTCTAACTAAATTATTGGTTTTAACTCCAGATATTTCTTCCCAACAACAAACAAGAGCATGTTTTGCTTGTCTTATATATGAGTAAAAGCTGTTTTTCACAGATTTATCACTCTACCACTGATGAAAATTAATCAATTTTTAAGACAATGGCTAAAAGACAGTTTTCTCTGCTCTCCTTTGCTCATCACTGACACAGTCTAACAGCACATTAGCCTGTGCAGTGCTGTCAGACTGGGAAGCATCCTTTATTTTTTTATCACTGTGCTTACTTCAAAAGTAACAATAATCGTGATGTTTTACTTAGTATTGAGCTGAATTTCAAGCATAAGTATAAGCAAAATAATACAACAATGTAAGAGTTCATACAACTAAAATAACAGTTCATAAACTAAAAATATTTTTTCGTAAGCAGCATGCTTGGGCTTTTCTTATTCTTAAATTTCATTCAAATATTCCATATAAAATAATAAATGAAAATACTGGCATAGATATATGACCTAAGCTTTGGCCCTATCTTTGATGTCAAAAAGAGCATAACTGACCTTGGTCTCACTGGGTGGGCAGGATGGCCCTCCAGTGACAGGTTGAGAAGATAAGGTGGCTGACATAATGTGACTTGGGGAAGCACTTGCTAGCCTAAGACTGGGTGACTCTTAGCTAGTGGGTGGAACAGGACACCCCCCACGCAAATTAAAACAAAACAAAATACAAATGTTTTGATAGCTGCAACACTAGTATCGATTATTGATTAACGTGTGTGTGTGTCTGATCTCTCTGTGCAGTACACTTCGGCTCTAACGTATGATGCGGTTCAGGTAATGACAGAAGCATTCCGCTTCTTGCATAAACAAAGGATCGATATCAGTCGACGTGGCAACAATGGAGACTGCTTGGCTAATCCGGCTGTGCCTTGGGCTCAAGGGGTGGAGATAGAACGTGCGCTGAAACAGGTCTGTAGCTTTCATTTAGCATTTGGCAGACACTCCAGAGCTACACACATGAGTACTTTATAGTCCACAAGAAAACACATCCCTCATACCAGTAAACCTAGAAACAAGTCTACCAAAGATGGAGCCAGTACTCCAAATTTTCTTTCCTGTGGTGATGGAAAAGTATTGTATCTGAACTTTGTGGACATCCCGTATGTGTGTATCTGTGTGTGTGTGTGTGTGTGTATACGCGCACGTGTGTGTGTGTGTGTGTGTGTCTGTGTGTGTGTCTTTTCAGGTGCGAGTGGATGGACTAACCGGAAACATTCAGTTTGACCAATATGGCAGGAGAGTGAATTACTCTGTCAACATCATGGAGCTGAAAAACAGTGGCCCTGTGAAGGTATATCATGCTTGCATGCAAATGCATAAATGTAGCTACAGAAAAACTCAACAGAGATTGTTGCTTGCCATTGGATGCATTCATATAATTCAAAAAGAACAAATAATTCTGGTCAAAATCTAGGTTGATCTTTAAATCAGAATTTTTTTATATGTTATGTATTTTAAGTTTATTGTAAGTGTTCCCGCAGTTGCTTTGTGTAACAGTAAAATTAAACATGGTATTTTGTCCATATAGCTCTGTCGTTCTCAACAGTAACATTCTGAATGAATAACAGTGCACATCGTACACCTCTTTGTGAATGAACACTTCTACTTTTCCACCAGATTGGCTACTGGAATGAGATGGATAAAATGGTAGTCACCAAATCAGACCTTTTCCCCAATGACACCATGGGTATGGAGAACAAGACAGTGATTGTGACAACCATCCTGGTAAGACCATGTTAAATGAAATATAATAGGCCATATTCTTGATACTTCTGGGATGGATTAGCATATTTTCTGTATGTCTGCTTTGTAGGAGGCACCCTATGTAATGCTAAAGAAGAACTCGGAGTTATTCACTGATAACGAACGATATGAGGGATACTGCGTGGACTTGGCTGCTGAGATCGCAAAACATTGTGGGTTTAAGTACCAGCTAAAGATTGTGGGAGATGGAAAATATGGTGCAAGAGATGCTGAGACTAAGATTTGGAATGGCATGGTTGGCGAGCTGGTGTATGGGGTGAGAACGACCGTAACATGTACACCAATACATACAAATACATTTAAGAAGTTTAAAAAGTTGTTTACTTTTTAGAAAAGTTAATGCGTTACACCATTTATTGTCTGATTATTTCTGCTGTAATGGACTGTGACCAGCTTACACAACTTGTTATTTTTGTGGAATCAACCACTCATTCCCTATCATCTCTCTTTCTCTTACTCTATTCCTTTCTCTTTCCTCTGAGCCAGAAAGCAGATATAGCTGTAGCCCCTCTGACTATAACATTGGTCCGTGAAGAGGTGATTGACTTCTCTAAGCCATTCATGAGCCTGGGCATTTCTATCATGATTAAGAAGCCGCAGAAGTCCAAGCCAGGCGTCTTCTCCTTCCTGGATCCCCTCGCCTACGAGATCTGGATGTGCATCGTCTTTGCCTACATCGGCGTCAGTGTCGTGCTCTTCCTCGTTAGCCGCTTTAGCCCATACGAGTGGCACACGGAGGAATTCGAGGATGGCCAGTTGGGGGCCAGCGAGTCCACTAACGAATTTGGCATCTTTAATAGCCTTTGGTTTTCTCTGGGTGCTTTTATGCAGCAGGGATGCGATATTTCACCAAGGTTGGTGTGTGAGTCGATGTTAGCTAGAGCGTTAGCTAGCTCGCATCATCTTTTATCATGCGTCTTTCTGCGTCAGCAGTTTACCCTGGAGAAGCCATGGTGTTTATATGCTCACGCTCCTGTTGCTTCCGTTGCTTCTGCCTTGTTGCAACAGAAATTACCCTTTTGTTATCTCTCTCTTTTCACCTTTACTCTATTCTTCCATAGCTGAAACAGTCTCAGGGTATGAAGCGCTTGCTAATGCAGGAGTAGGAACATTCGATTGAGGTGAGGTTTTTAAACCTTGGTCGGAGGTTTCTTACGTGAGCATATACTCACCTGGTGGGGGACTGTAAGTCGCAGAAGGTCGCTGGTTTCTTCCCTCTTGGAGTGGTACCGTGTTTCGGCTGCATATTCCCCACTTTATACATTCCCCACTTTTCTAATGTGTGTATCACTTTAGAGCTATACCAGTGTGCTCGTTTTTCTCTCTCTCTCTTTTTCTTCTTTGTCTTTTTATTCTTTCTATATTCACATTTACTTAGCATTCTCTTTTTTTACATACTGTGAAGCTAATAGAATAACACCACAGCATCTTTTTGCATCAGAAAGTATTCCTTTTAGAAATGGAATATAGTCATGGTATTAAAATCCTAGCATTCATGTTCATGAAGTCAATTGTAGAGTAATTATTAGGAACTGTTTTAGAACTCTTTGTTAAGGTTCTCTCTTTTTCCAGGGTTCCTGGGTGTTTGAGCACTGATTGTGAATGCATGGATGTGAGTTTGATGGCATTTTGTTGCATGTAGGTCCTTATCCGGGCGTATAGTTGGTGGTGTGTGGTGGTTCTTCACCCTCATCATCATTTCATCCTACACGGCTAACCTGGCTGCCTTCCTCACTGTGGAGAGGATGGTGTCACCCATAGAGAGCGCAGAGGATCTCGCCAAGCAGACTGAGATTGCCTATGGAACCCTTGATGCAGGCTCAACCAAAGAGTTCTTCAGGGTGAGATTGAGGAGCATCTGCATCTTGAGAAATGCAGTTTTTAAATCCCGAGTTGAATTTCTGGCAGTCTTTGAAAAAATACCCTTTGATTTGAAACAAAAATTTGCTTAATTCATGCTTTTTATATTTTAACATTCATATTGTGTAATTGCTTTTAATTTTTTATTGCACTTTTACCCAGGTACTTAAATTTCCAGGCAAAAAGTGTTACATACTAAAATATCTGAGTACTGTGCTTGAATGCATCAAAGCCTGAACAAAAAGAAATTACATAGAAATGTAACAAAGCATAGGTTAATAGCACTTAACAGATTTATCTGAAAAATGTGATAATATTTGGATGAGCACCCATGGTTGACAACCCTCAGCGCAACACTCCTATCCTTCAATGCTATTGAAGCAGAAGCAAACATAAGAGTATGAGTGGGGGGAAATGAGTGAAACACGCTGGTGCAGGTTGTGTTATAGACTATCCCTGCTGTGTTCGTGACTCATAAAGACATTTTCCAGCTTTTATATGCTGATGTCTTAAGACAGGTAAGATTCATGTTACTGATGGATATTCATTTGGACAATGCAGCAAGAAAAAAACACCATACATATCTTGTACATGATTCTAGAGAGAAACGCCTGTGCGTGGCTGCATCTGTTTTTATGAGAGAAAAAAGTTGCAGGGGGGTATTGTTTTACATGATTCATATATGAAAAAGCTCTTGGCTTGACCTCACCTCTCCTGTTTACTGAGATTTTCCTGGCAAGTACAAATGTGTGCATCTTGGTTAATTACTGTTTAAAGTCTGTATGTGTGAATGCGTACTTCTCCCCGTGTTCATTTTTTTAATCTCATTATTCCCCTTTTTCATCTCCACATATCCAGAGGTCGAAGATTGCTCTTTTTGACAAAATGTGGCAGTACATGAAGAGCGCCGAACCGTCTGTCTTTGTGAAGAACACGGTGGAAGGTGTCTTGCGTGTGCGCAAGTCCAAAGGCAAATATGCATACCTTCTGGAATCCACCATGAACGAGTACATAGAGCAGCGCAAGCCCTGTGACACCATGAAGGTCGGCGGCAACCTGGACTCCAAAGGCTACGGCATCGCTACACCCAAAGGATCTGCTTTAAGGTGGGTGGAGTAGTATAACAATATGACCCATGTTGTTATAGTATCCCACCTACCCTGATGTAGGCCGGGGGTCCCTCTGACAAAAGAGGTAACCTAGGCAACTGCAGCTGAGAAGGAGTAGGGATGGTAACCTAGGCGACCAGGAAAAGGTTACCTAGGTAACCACAGGGTGAGAGACGGCACTGTTTAAGATATGCAGACCAAAGAGTAACCTAGGCAACTGCTGGAAGAGTTACATTGACCTTGGCGGCAGTGTAGGATTTGGTAACCGAAGTAACCAGTGATCAGTGATCAGGGTGATGTAAAGTATATAAGGTTTCAGCATATTTCTTTGTAACCAGGCAACAAGCAGGTCTCTAAAATAGCAGGCTCAGCAAGCTTTAATTTTGTATTTACATTTTAGCAAGTGAAAGGCTTTAGGATAAAGCGGCAGAGCAACAGTGGTTATAGTAAATAGCAACAGGGATTAGATATATTGCTGCAAATCACTGAGCTTGGATAGTGTTAAATGCTGCAGACCACAACCTGAGATAGATTCAAAGTCTTTTTTCACCTCTTGTACTTAGACTCACCTGTCTTGCGTTTAATGAGGCAAATGATGGCAAACGGCTCATAATAATTCATCATGTTTGGCCAGTTTGACACAGTAGCAGCCGGAGTATTGATATTCTGCCTGCTTGGGCACTCTGCTAAGCTGTCCGTAACGTAAGCTGGCGTGGATGACATTGTTGTGTGTAATTGATGAATGCACCATCTAAGATGCAACTAATGTGTAAAACTAAAGTTTCTTACCATTGTAGTCTCACGTTTGCCAGTGAAATTTGCCTTGTTAAGCACTTGTCTGTTATCACTGACTGAATTAATGGTCTCCCATAACAAGATAGTGTCTTGACAAACCTGATGTTCCCTTAATAACCAGAAAATGGTTAATGCATGTGATTTAATGCACAAACTACTGAATGATTATGAGCACTAATGAATGTCTAATATGGAACATTCAGAGGCCTAAGAAGTCACAGTGTTGAGATTGTGAATGCCAAAGATGATGCACTGTTTGAACTATGCATGCAAGTCTCTTGGATACCTCTAACCAATTGTGTCTGCTTTTCCAGTTAAAATGTCTAATTTATAACCACATGTATGCATATAGAATGAGTGAATGTATTATGATTGACCAATTGCTATTGCTTAGCCTCCTCTATTTTAGCCTCCTGCCCTAAGACTTTGTGTAAAAACACTATCAAAAGCTCGACCACCGTATAAAGTGAATAGATGTTTACCTCAAAGTTAAACCTTCAACAAGGGTTTTGATTGCTTGATTAACTGACTGACTGATTGATTGATTGATGGATTGATTGATTGATTGACTGATGGATTGTGTGACCCAATGTTGCATCTATTCTATGCGACTGGTGGGGGGTGTGGCCCGCTGCAGCCCCGCCCCCCCATGCTGTCTGACGAATTTGTTTTATCGTTTGTTTAAGAAACGCGGTAAACCTCGCAGTGCTAAAACTGAACGAGCAGGGGCTTCTGGATAAATTGAAAAACAAATGGTGGTACGACAAAGGAGAGTGCGGCAGCGGAGGCGGGGAGTCAAAGGTCAGACCCGTGATCGGGAACTATGGGTAAAAAAGAAAAAAGAAAGAGAATGAAAACGTGTGAAATGAGTAAGCAGCACTATTGGTCATTTCCCCGGCACCCACCCTGCTGGAGAATCCCCTTCAGGTAACCATGGAGACAGTGACAGTAGCTTAATGTAAGTTGCTGGTAACAAAGCTTTATATAGAACACAGTGACTAATTTGGATTTAAATCTACAAAGACACTATTTCAAAATCAGCAAAGGAATGTAAACACATGGCTATTAATTACAGCTAGTTAATTGGCTTAATTGTTGTTACCGGGGAGAGTAAGGCTCAGAGTGCCGGAGCTGATGCTGCTGCTTCCTCGCGGCGATGCGTCCGCACACATCTGGCACGGCAATGCCGCGATTGCTGACTGCCAAATGGAGTGCGGAGGGCCGATCGCCACTGAACGCGCAGGGCTGAGCCAATCCAGCGCTGTTAGCGAGTTCTAATGTTCATGACAATAACATAAAATAACATTGGTAATGTTATTTATGTTATTCCCCATACGCGAAGAACGCCAGTAAACCTTGCAGTATTGAAACTCAGTGAGCAAGGCGTCTTAGACAAGATGAAAAACAAATGGTGGTACGATAAAGGGGAATGTGGATCCAAGGACTCGGGAAGTAAGGTCAGTCACTGCAGGGAGTCTGTTTGTGTGTGTGTGTGTGTGTGTGTGTGTGTGTGTGTGTGTGCGCGTTTGTGTGTGCGTGTATGTATTTTTGCAGTCTATACCCCAACCCTAATAGTGAATGTGTGTCTGTGTGCTGTTATGGAATGAATGTGTCTGCCCAGACCCTTTCCCCATGTGTGTGTGTGTGTGTGTGTGTAAGAGGGAGAGAGGGCGTGTCAGTTAAAACAATTCCCCCAGTCATGTTGAAGTGTGAATGTGTGTGTGTGCATGTGTGTGACTGTGTTTGTGTGTGTGCGTCAGAACAAGTCCCCAGTACTGATTAACCAACGCATGAATTAGAGGCAGGACTGTTCAGTGAAATGCCTATACAAAGATGTGATTTCATATTTTAATACATCATAATGCATGCAACCACCCGCATACACATACCCACACTCAGATGCATACGTAAGATTTTAACTTTCATTAATTTTAATGAAACATAAAAGAAGCACAGAAGTAGTAATTATATTTTATCCTCACTCTCACACAAACACGCACACCTGTATAGGCTCAGACTGTCCCAGTAGTTCTCCTTTGTATTTATGTGCTGCCGTAAACTTGTCTGTCTTTCTTCCTTTCTTTCCTTCTTGCTTTCTTTCTCGCTCGCTTTCTTTCTTTCTTTCTTTCATTCTTACTTTTCCTTCTTTATTCTTTCTTTCTTGCTTTCTTTCCACTTTGCAACAACTGTCTCAATGTTGAAGTTATATATGTTGTTTGCATATTTGTCTATAGCTTAAATGCTATGTACGGTATCCCTGTCTCTTTTCCTATCTCTCTCTCTGTCTCTCTCTCCTTGTCTCTCTCTCTCTCCCTCTCTCTCTCTCTCACACACACACACACACACACACGCTTCTTCACCAAACAGTTTTGTCTGCTTTACTTATTGTATTCTTGTTTTTTCCTACATAATCTTTATGTTGTGCTTTCACACACACTATTAGATTCATGTAGCCACTAGTCAGTAGTCACCTTTGTAGTTATGTATCCTAAAGACTGGAGTTAGCTCCTATCACACTAAGCCAAATGTGTACAGCAGCTTCTTTGTGTCAGATCTTTAACACTTATCTTTTGACGTCCTTTGCAGGAAAAGACGAGTGCGCTGAGCTTGAGCAATGTAGCAGGGGTCTTCTACATCCTGGTGGGCGGCCTGGGGCTGGCCATGCTGGTCGCTCTGGTGGAGTTCTGCTACAAGTCGCGCGCCGAGGCCAAGCGCATGAAGGTTGCCAAGACTCAGGCTCTAAATCCCCCCTCTTCCTCGCAGAATTCTCAGAATTTTGCCACTTATAAGGAAGGGTACAACGTGTATGGGCTGGAGAGTGTTAAGATCTAGTGGGGTAGGAACGGTGGAGATTTGTTTTTGTTTTTTTGTCGTTGTTCGTTTGTTTGTTTTGCCAGTCGCTTCATTGCCGTCGCACAAAACAATATTGATATATATATGTAGTTTGTGGATTGTGTGTGAAGTTACCATACAGACCACCATACACAGCGCTTAGGGAATGCATGGGTTGATGAATGGATGAACTGGAGGGACTAGATGGATGCATAGATTTCTAAACAGAGCAGTTTATGAACAACATGAATTCTCATTGAATTGAGTTTCTAATTGAAAGCCAAACCTCATGTATGAGAATATGAGTTTCAGTATGTTTTACAAAAATGAGAATACAGGAAATACAATGAATTACTGATTCTGAAACAGTTTAACTAAAAATAAAGTTTACTGTGTTCAGGTAGGGTATTTGGGGCCTGGTTTTTTGACGAGCATCATCATATTAAAGTTGGGCAGGCATACTTTCCAGTCCCAACAGAGAGAAAAGCTCTCAGTGAGAAAGTGTGTATATTTGCATTGACTCCAGAGAGACCACTTGAATTAGCCATAAAGTTAACTACCAGTGCTGTCACGATTACACTATTAAAACTGATTACTCATTTAAAAGAATCATCTATTAAATGTACGTATTTTATGAATATTTATTTTGCAATTTGAACGCAGATCTCTGCTGTGTTTTGCAGTCTGAACACTCTTCACAAGAGGAAATGATTAGAAATCAATTTGTCCCCAACAAAAGGGAACAAAATAAAATAGGAAATCCAAACCAGCCGGATCTCGCAGATGTTTGTAGTCACACATTTCCTGTATATAATGTAAAATGAAATGTTGTGAAGCATGTACATTTTTACTCTATTACTAATGTAATGACAGCCCCTTTAACCACCAGCAACTGTTTTATACAGCATCTAATGAATGTACAGATTACTTAATAACTACGTATAAAGGGAAATTTAACCATAAATCTTATCGTTGATGTGCGAGAACTATTTATGTAGCTAGCTGAGTTTTAGATATGTAGCTACATGCTAACTAGGTTAGTAACAGCTAGTCACAGCATCCCCGCTTCTCCAGGCTAAACAACACTGCTGGTCAGACTTGGTGAATGATGTTTTGTGACATCGATGTTTTGGATGCATGAACAGATTTTTTGAATGGATGATGAATGGATGGTGCATTTCGTTCACATGGTCAGCTGTGAAAGTGACTACTTTTTTTTTTCTATTCCATGCCGTCGTTTTTTTTTTTTTTTTGTTTGTTTTTTTTTGTTTTGAGCTTTTTCTGCCATCATCAGTGCTTGGTGTTATTTATGGACTGGCACCATGGCTTGCCGTAGAGATATAAATAACTAGCTGTTCCATCTCGCTCAGAGAGACCTATTAGCTGTCCATCATTCTCCACCCCATCTGCCACTTATAAAAGTTCTTTACACTTCAGTAGTGTTTATACAATATGAAACTGACTGATGATGTTTTCATTCTTTTTTTCTCTCCCTCTGTGTGTGTGTGTGTGTGTGTGTGTGTGTGTGTCCTTGTATCCTGTTGGTCCTGTAATTGTGTGAAATGGCTTTTTTTTTTTCTTTTTTTTTTTTACTTTGGGGATTTGTGCTTTTCCACGTTGTGTGTTTCTGTTTTATCTGTATTTGTCTGTGGATGTGTGCAATTTAGATGACGTTCACGGACGCCATGCGCAGTAAGGCCAGGTTGTCTATAACTGGCAGTACAGGGGAAAACGGTAGAGTGCTGACTCCAGATTTCTCTAAAGCCGTCCATGCTGTGCCCTACATGAGACCAGGCATGGCAGTGCCTCTCAACATGAGCGAGCTGTCCTGAGTGCCTTACACACACACACACAATTATACACCCTCCCTCACATTTACATACACACATGTTCACACATCCATAGACACACACACATACACACACGTAAAGTACACACACTAACTCTTACACTCTCAGTGGTTGTACTTGTACAAGTCCTACTGTCAAAGACAAACTGTTCCATGCACATTATATACATGTTCATAACCACAAATACGCAAAAAATAACATGAATATCTATACAATACATGCAAGCACCCATGCACACACTTGCAAGACACACTTGTACATACAGAAGAAAAATGTACAGACACTTTATGTACATTGTGGACGTTTTAACATAAACTTTGGTTTACACTGGTTTACACATGCACGATGTTGTACAACACCCACGATCAGCACTACACCAGTACACACACACACACACATACACACACCTCCACACACCTCAATTCTTCAGTTTACACTGACATTTGTTGCCACACTAAAGCTGAGGACTTGTAATCGTGCACTGAGGAGCAGCTCAACATCTGTTTCCATAGCAACATGTTTTTGGGATCTCGGATTCCCGAAGAACACAAAGCACACTTGAATCATCTGCATCATATGCGAGTTTCTTTCGTTTCACTCGAGCAATGTGAAGTATTAAAAAAAAAGTCTTTTTTTTTAAATCCTTTTTTTTTTTCCAAAAAAAGTAACATTGAAAAAAAAACTGCTTCCATATTGTAAAATATCCTTAAGAATTTGCTTCAGTATCAAACGTTTCAAAAGCCAAACGAGTTCATTTTAAGCAGATACCACATTTGAAGAGAATCATTTAATACTATTGTAAGAATCATATATTTAAAAAAATATATATTGATCATGTAAATAACTACACTTTTGTTCTTTTGATGTTAATGTTAATGACAATGCTTGACAGGATTAAAAAAATGATTTTGTTTTCTTCAAAAAAGGTTTGAGTTGTTGAAACGTGATGTTAATTTTGTTGAGATTTGTTTTGTTTTTGTTTTTTCGGATTGTGTTCTGATCCGGTTTGTGTAGCCTATGGACGATGCAAGCAGTAGTTTTATAGTTCTGTCGTCAAGATTGAAGAGAAAACAATAGAAAAAAAAAAGACTGAAATGAAAAACACTTTCACCACTGAGACTTTTACAATGCTCCTTCGCGGGGTCCATCGAAAAGAACACGAGGAATTAAAACATGAACATATTAATATTGTAGGCCTATTTACAAAACCCCCGGCTGTGTTTTTAAATGCCAAATAGTGACCTGTGCCAAAATACTCCTGGCAAGTTTGCGTGGACTCGATAACGATGCCTCACATGTGATGTTTCTCTTTTATAAATCTCATTTAGAAGATGTTTCTTTATTCCTTCGTGTCATTCAACATGTACATTAAATGATGTGCACTACTATATGCAGTCTTAACTGTGAAACGCATGAGAACCTTTAGTTTAACCTTTGTTTTTAAAGCGATGACGATGATATTGACGATGCCACTGATTTTAGATGAATAGAACGTCCATAGTCAAATATGACCTAAAAAGTAAGAGAAAGAATAATTGCAGATATTATATTGATCAATATAACTAATTCTATTGAAATTCTATGCCGAGCACCCTTTTCTATGCCATGCTCTGTGACTCTTATCTTGTTCATTAGTTTTATATGTATATGTATTGTATAAACAAGCAGAGACCATCCATGTGTATAACTTAAACCTCTAATTGTATCAACACACACACACACAGAGGATATACAGAGAAGCGATTGGTTCAACCTTCAAAGATGGGGGTAGTAAGGCTTCCTTTTGGATCCAGAAGCATACACACACAAGGACTTGAATCAATAGATTTCCATTCAGAGAGTCGACTGGGCTGAACCGGAGGAGATTTTTGTAACAGGAATGTGGATCGACTGCTTTATTTTTTGGACTTTTGGAATAAACAGAGGCTGAGAAACTGACCTTCACCGTCGTCTTTTTTCTACTTCTTCTCCACAGAAAGAAGGATGGGGGGTGTGGGCAAAATGAGAGAGCTGGCAGCTGTCTGCCTTAAAAAGAAAATGTGCAAAAACACGCTCAGGCCTCATATTTGTTAATACACTGTTTTACAGCAGTTGGTTCTGACAGATTTTTGTTGTGCAACAGAATTTGACCTTTTTCCTGCTGTGTTATTCTTGTAAATTGAGGTTTAGACCCTAAGTCTGTTTAATCATGTGCACTATATGGACAAAAGTATTGGGACATCCAACCAAAAAAGAACATTAATGACATTGAATTCAATGGAATTGGTTCCCCTTTTGCAGCTCTAACAGCTTCCACTCTTCTTGGAAGGCTTTCCACAAGGTTTTGGAGTTTCTTTGGGAATTTGTGTCCATTCATTCTGTAGAGCATTTATGAGGTCAGACACTGGTGTTGGATGAGAAGGTCTGGGTCACAATCTCCGTTCCAGTTCATCCCAAAGGTGCTGGATGGGGTTGAGGTCAGGACTCTGTGTGGATCAGTCAAGTTCTTCCACACTGAACTCCTCCAGCATGTCTTTATGGAGCTGCTTTGTGCTCTGGGATTTTGTCCAAAATGTCTTGGTCTGTTGAAGCATTAAAATGGTCCTTTACTGGAAGTAAGGGACCTGACACAGACCCTCAGAAACAGGTGTGTCCCAAAACTGTCTATATAGTTTATGTGAATGACCACATTTGCATGTTGGAAGATTGTCTGTAATCACTGGCCGAGCAGGAGCTGGAACGGCCACACAGACACAAACGACTTGCTTGGCACAAGGTACACACACTCTTTAGAACAAACTAGTTTTCGGCCGCTTTATCTCCACCATCCTCTTGGAATTAATCCCGAAAGAGCACTGGAAGCAGTTTGTTGATTTTTATTTATTTATTTATTTATTTTTTACTCGAAATGCTTCAAGCAATTTGTCTTTATGGTAAAACAGCAGATGTGTCTCTGTAGGACGCTTATTGAGGACACGCGCTTTGGTAGTCGACTATTCTGTGTGCAGAAAGTGTGATCACTTCCATGCTTTTACATGAAAAACTAGTGTGTTTATGAGGAAAAGGCCTTCCACATGTATTCATGTGACGCTGTATCCTACTTGAGGATGCATGCACACACACACACAGAATGAAGCCCCTGGGCAAACAGACTGGCGTGGCAGCTGCAACTCGGCAGTCAAGCTCCCTCTTGCTGTGCTCGCTTCCTTGATAAAATAACCAGCCAATCATAGACAGTTTTCAACATATCTAGCCAATCACAGCGCTGTGCCAGATGTCTTCGCTAATTAAGAGCCAGAAAAGGATCAATTAGACAGTTAAATCTGTGTTTCTGCATCACACCTATTCTATATCTACACCTATACTATCACACTGGAAAGTAAATATATATTGAATATATTGAACTACATTTTGTCCAAAATATATGTAAATAGACTTCAATATATTTGTTCACAGATATTTGAACTAGAATTTGAACTAGAATTTGAATCTGAAAAATATTTATGACAAAAGGAACCCCTACAGACAACATCACGGCTGGTATTCACAAAGGAAGCATACAGAGGGCTGATCTTGGAACATATTTCTCAGTATTTATGGTGGCCATTCTCACAAAATATTGATTCTGCACTCCTACTGAAATGGCTTGTGAATTGTGAAATCTGCAGTTTTTTATACCTCACAGTAGGGCTGGGCGATTAATCGAAAAGTAATCGAAATTGACATTCAGAACCTATAATCGATTATTTCGATTACTTTAAAAACACTACCGCGTGTGATGTCACGTGACCCCGCTCCGTTATGTTACGTTATTCTGCCGACATGTCGAGCACGGAGAGCTTAAACTCTGAGACAACTGAGCAACTTGTCAGTGAACTATGAGGGCAAAAAAATAAATAAATAAAAAAATCGCTCATTAATCGTAATCGAGTTAAAACGTTCAATTAATCGAGATTTTGATTTTAGTCCAAATCGCCCAGCCCTACCTCACAGTAAGTCTTGCTGTATCCTAAACTACATTGGCAAGTCTGCTGAAGATCTAAATATGGTTTGAATGGATTGAAGGAGTAAAAAAAAAAAACATTTGGGTGACTGTTGACTTTTAGTGTTTTTAGAGGACAGTGACGGCTTCTTTTTATAGCTAACAGTACATCATTCAGTTTTAGAAACAACAGAAGCATTTGTGTTTGAGATTATCCTGCAACCACACATTCATGGCATTTATCCAAATAAATGACTACAGGGCACAGTCTCCCTGGAGCAGCTTGGGTTTATGGGTCTCACTCAGGGACCCAGAGGTGGGGCTGAAGGCAGGATTTGAACCCATGACCTCTTGGTCGGGAGGCAAGTTTCCTACTCACTGAGCTACCTCCACCCTGCGCTGCTGTCTGTACTTTTCTTGCACCTGGTTATGTTGTTAACGAATTATAGTCCTTCTTAAGCTGAATCAGGTGTGTCAGAGTGGGAGGCAGCCAGCTTTCTCAACCACTGGACCGTAAAATGGGCCGCAAATCTAAAATCGAGACAGCCCATTGGTCCGCTATTGCCTATTTAGTATCATCGATTGTGGCCAAGTGGGCTTTGGCAACATGCTGTGATAGATAGGTGGGCCTTAATGTTAAAAAGGTTGAGACCCATTTCTCTACAAGACTACAGCTCCTTTTTTAAGGCCTGAAGTCAGCTGACTGTTCACCACCACCCTTCTGAATAACCACAGAGTTACGGCAGCTAATCAATAAACCATTAAAGAGCGGGAGAAGTCTCACTGTCTCCCAGCACTCGTCTAACATTGAAACAAGCTTCAGTTCCTAGAATGAGCTTCAATGTCATAACCACTAGACAAAAGGCAAATGCTCCTCTCCCTGCTGATTATGTATTCATTTATTCAAATTATCATCAGAAATTGAGATTGAAAGTCAGAAGCTTACACTGTTAGGCAAGTGTGTCCTGAGCTTTTTAGGGTAATCTGCCATTCAGAGCTTCGGCATCTTGACAAAGCCCTTGAACCTTTCATAGTTAAGACATGTAAGAATGCAAATGAAATGGGATAAAAATGCACAAATATTGTGTGTGTGTGTGTGTGTGTGTGTATTTCAACTTTTGTAAGTAAAAGAGCTACCCATGAGTTATATGTAAAACCGCATAAGCAGAAATGTAGCAATATAAGGGGTCCAAAAAAGATGGTAGCAGGCTGTGAGCCTTGCCTGCAGTGCTGGTAGTTGAATCACTGGAAATGCAAATTCCCCTACTGCAGCAGTTAAGTCTGAGAGCACTTTGAAGGCTGCTCATAAGATGCAATGTTGAAAAATTAATTGGAGATCAGGGAATGTGGCATTGTTCCTATAAAGAGAGAATGAGTGCAACGGGGGCCTCTAGTGGCGAAGGATAGTATTACAATAAAGAGCTTCCACAAAAGCGGCTTCTATTTTAAGCACTTTTACTGACCCCAATGTTTAAAAAGACATATCTTTGTATCTCACCTTGACATAGATACTGCAAGTGAACTGGAACGGAGAACTATCATTCTAAAAGCTATTCCTTCTGTTGGTGTTTTGATATTGGTGGTGGAAGGAGCTCACTGGTCTAAAATCTCCTAATGTGTTCAATCTGGTTGAGATATGATGATTACAAAGACCTTAACATAGGATTTGCATCATTTTCATACTCAGCAAATTTATTTAATGGCAGCTTGTGATTGCCTTCGTGTTAAACTGCAATAGCCCTTCCGTCTTATAAGACAAGTGGACCAAAGCCATACGTCATAACAGACCCCCTCTCTGTATGGGTCAAGCGTTCAGGCCTGTAGTGTTTTATTAGTGTAGCCGTGGAAGAACTGCTCTTGCTGAGGCAATCGAATCTCGCCCTGCAATGACTTTCTCTGTCTCTTAAAGAACGGTTACTCTTTAAGACGTGCTCCAGTTATAATGTTCTTTCATTAGCAGATATTTTTATCTTGCAATCTTCATCCACAATAGATGTCAGCTGAGCCCGCACAGCATTTTACTCATGATTTAGAGCACAGTGGGATGTTAACTGCTTTGTAAAGTCCTTGCAGCAGACACGGTTGAGAGAATCTGCATTCATAGTGATTCTCCACTTGTTTGTTTCCTTTTATTTGTCACCCATCTGTATTTAGAGGAAGCTTGTGTTTGGGGATTTGAAGCCCTCTTTGGCAGAAATAGGTAATTACAAGAAACTTGCAGAAGAACATGTTTGTAATATTTTGTTAACTGTGCCGTGCAGACCTGAACAAACCAGTCTGGGAGTACATACTGTACAAAAGATGGACAAAAGTATTGGGACACACCTGTTTTTCAGGGTTTGAGCTACGCCTTTTACTTCTAGTGAAGGTTAATCTTAATGCTTCAGCAGACCAAGACATTTTGGACAATGCTAAACTTGTGGACCAGTTTGGGGAAGACCCTTTTCTATTCCAGCAGGACTGTGTCTCAGTGCACAAAGCGAGCTCCATAAAGACATGCTGGAGGAGTTCAGTGTG
>JBBPDC010000084.1:15025532-15037167 GCA_037974485.1 Hemigrammopetersius urotaenia | reverse complement strand
ACACACACACACACACACACACACACACACACACACACACACACACACACACACACACACACACACACACAGGATACCATTTATTCTGTGTTTTCTCACACATGCATTAATCCTCTTCAGGTGCCTCTTTGACACCCTACAAAGATGCATGTGTGTGTGTGCGTGTGTGTGTGCATTCCTCTACAAGCTGGTCATGTTGTGACAGGGACGGCTCCCTGAGGTGTGTGAGCAACAGAGAGAGAGAGAGCGAGAAAGAGGAAAGGGTGTGTGTTTGTGGTTGCAATTGGGTTGCATGAGGCCTGCAATAGACACACACATGCACACAAATCGGCACCAATCAAGTGCACAGTCATTCCTGTGTGTGTGTGTGTGTGTGTGTGTGTGTGTGTGTGTGTGTGTGTGTGTGTGTGTGTGTGCGTGTGCGTGCGCATGCGTGTGTGTGCGTGTATGTGTTTGTGTGTGTGTGTGTGTGTGTGTGTGTGCGTGTGTGTGTGTGTGTGTGTGTGTGCGTGTGTGTGTGTGCGTGTGCTCATGCATTTGACTTTGAGTGACACCTTTGACACCGTGTGTGTGTGTGTGTGTGTGTGTGTGTGTGTGTGTGTGAGAGAGGTGTATCAGTTCCACCATAACATAAGCAAAGCCAGTTTACACTGTCAAAAGTTTGGGTACAGCTGGTTTTTAAACATGTATATCTTAAAGCGTTTCAAAACATCTGCTTTAGTAAAAGCTTAGTATAGAAACTAAACCATTCCGGGTGGTTTGGTGAGAAATTCTCCATTTCTGAGAAACTCACAGAGTCCGAGCTGCTCCCAGTTACAGTCAATGGAACGAGACGTCCAGTCCTGGAGGGTCGTGGTCCAGCAGGTTTTGGTGATTTCCCTGCTCAGAAACACCTGGTTCATCTCAGCAGATAACGGTCAGGTTTAGTGAATGTGTTTGAGGTGGAGAACCATCAAACTGTGCTGGACTCTGACCCCCCAGGACTGGAGTTTTACACCCCTGCTCTAAACACTCCCTCACAGACACTTCCTACGTTAAATGACTGATTACTTTAGTACAAAATGTACTTTTAATAATTAATGGTGGAAGGGTTATGTGTAGGACACACACTGCTGTAAACACACACACTGCTGTAAACACACACACACTGCTGTAAACACACACACACTGTTGTAAACACACACACTGCTGTAAACACACACACTGCTGTAAACACACACACTCCTGCTGTAAACACACACACTGCGGCTGTAAACACACACACTCCCGCTGTAAACACACACACTCCTGCTGTGAAGACACACACACTGCTGCTGTAAACACACACTCATGCTGTAAACGCACTGCTGATGTAAACACACACACTGCTGCTGTAAACACACACACTCATGCTGTAAACACACACTGCTGCTGTAAACACACACACTCCTGCTGTAAACACACACACTGCTGCTGTAAACACACACACTCCTGCTGTAAACACACACACTCATGCTGTAAACACACACTGCTGCTGTAAACACACACTGCTGATGTAAACACACACACTCCTGCTGTAAACACACACACTGCTGCTGTAAACACACACTCCTGCTGTAAACACACACACTGCTGCTGTAAACACACACACACTGCTGTAAACACACACTCCTGCTGTAAACACACACACTCCTGCTGTAAACACACACACACTGCTGTGAACACACACACTGCTGTAAACACACTCATGCTGTAAACACACACACACTGCTGTAAACACACACTCCTGCTGTAAACACACACACTGCTGTAAACAGACACACTCCTGCTGTAAACACACACACTGCTGCTGTTAACACATACACTCCTGCTGTAAACACACACACTTCTGTAAACACACACACACACTGCTGTAAACACACACTCCTGCTGTAAACACACACACACTGCTGTGAAGACACACACTGCTGTAAACTCACACACACACTGCTGTGAACACACACATTGCTGTAAATACACACACTGCTGTAAACACACACTGCTGTAAACACACACACACACACACACACACTGCTGTAAACACACACACACACGCTGCTGTAAACACACACACACACACACACACACACACACTGTTGTAAACACACACACTGCTGTAAACACACACACACTGCTGTGAACTCACACACTGCTGTAAACACACACACTCTGCTGTAAACACACACACACTGCTGTAAACACACACACTCTGCTGTAAACACACACACACTGCTGTAAACACAGATACTGCTGTAAACACACACACACACACTGCTGTGAACACACACACACTGCTGTAAACACACACACACTGCTGTAAACACACACACACTGCTGTGAACACACACACACTGCTGTGAACACACACACACTGCTGTAAACACACACACTGCTGTGAGCTCAGACATGCTGCACTGTCTCCAGCTCTCCCTGCGGTTCGCTGCACGTCGTACATCATGCTGACTCCAGCCTCGTAAACACGTCCAGGACAGGCAGCTCGGCTCCAGCTGCTCCGAGCGCCAGGACCCCGTCGTGAAAAGTGTGTTGGCAAGCATTTTTCTTACACACACAGACTCACGATACACCACCACCAGACAGGTTCAGCACTTCTGAAAGAACTCCATGTGCTTGTAGTATGAGTTGCAGGTCAAGGCCTTGTAGATCACTTAGACATTTTCTCAGCACGAACATTCACTTGTTAAAAGCTAGTAAAAACCTCCGCGTCCAGCATCCAGAGGACCGGCCCGTATCACCACTGACTGTCCAGATTAGACCTTTAACATGTTTTTGTCAGAGAGGGGTTAAAAAGGCCCTTATGAGTTAAGTAACAAAAATCCAATTTAAGAATTTTCCATTCAGACCAGCTTTTGTAAGGCACATGGTGGCCATTAATTCATTTATTTGCTCATTTTTTCTTTCTTTCTTTCTTTCTTTCTTTCTTTCCTTGTTATCTTTCTGGGTGGCAACTTTTTCATGTTTCACTACATACCTGAAGTAGCAGTAATCAGAATGGGCTATTTTAAATATGCATAAGCGGGTCTTAGGTGGTGGCTATATTTTTTATTTGTTTGTTCATAAATCTTTGCGTGTGAAACTGTAAAATTCAGCCTCAACTAAGTGCGTAAAAGCCCTAAAGTCAAGTGTGAGCTAGCCTTTAGCCCTGAAACAAGTGTTTGCTACTTAACCCTGAACCTCTGGGCCCTAACCTGACTTAACCCAACACAAAGCCTCTATAGGCGGCTATAGAGCAGCAGAGGGGTCAGGCGTTAAGCAGAAGCTCAGTGAGACGAAGGGTCAACACCAGGGTCCGGAAGGTCGGGGGTCAACAGTAGGGGGTCTGGACGGGGTCAAGCAGTGCCGGCAGCCAGGCTGGGAAGAGCAGAGCTTTGGCAGGGGGTGGATGATGGGGGTGAGGGGGGCTGGCAAAGTAGACCACACCCCCTCAGACACAGACCCCGCCCCCTCGGCTCTTACCTGGAGGGGCTTGCCATTGTTGGTGTCGGGGGCGGGGTAAATGTCGGGGTAGGGCTGTCGGTCAAACACGCGGTCCAATACCTCGAGCTGCTGCGGCGTGAAGAGCTCCCCTCGCATCTGCTTCCGCAGGAAGTCCCGCCCCGAGTGGCCGTGGCCATTCGCCAAGGAGGAATCCTGAAGATCTGTGGAGGATAAAAGACCACCACTGTGAGAAACCGAGGCGAAATAACTGTAACTTGGATAAAACCTTGTATAAATAGGAAATGTAGCCTAATGTATTATTATAATTATAATGTGGATCACCACACAAGTGCTATTTGAAGGAGCTTTTAAGAGCTGAAACAGTAACGAGTGCATTTAAAGTTAAAGGACAGTCTAGACTCTAGAGTTTGACTCTGTATCACCAACAACCAGGTAATAGGAGTCAGGCCTGCACTGTTACAGATTCTCTCATCTTAGAAAGGAAACTGGGTTTATCTGAGAGATTTTCATTTATAGCTGTTCATTCAACAACTTTCCAATAAAAGAATAAACATCTGCAGTTTGTGGAAGAAATGAATACGTGGTCAAACCTGACGTTTGACTGGTCATGTATAATTAGAAGTAATACAGGAGTTTATACACAAATAAATTGTAAATTTGGTCCCTGGTGATGCTACAAAGGTCAATAGTCCATAATAGTGGCCTCATTCTCTTTCTGTGGGTCCTCTCCCCATCACTCAGCATGGTGCTAGCTAGCTAGCATTTAGCAGAATTAGCCAGAATTTTGCATTTAGCATTCTGTTCTAAGCTTGAGCTGCCCGGTGAAGTAAATTAGCGATGGTTTGAGAAGACACCTCACAATTCTGGTGACTGGAAGACTCCAGGCTAGTGGGTAGGGCTTGGCAATGACTAAACTGTGGGAAATAAAACTGTTAAAAATCTGAAAAACTTTTAAAGCTTGTCCAAACTAGCAGTGGTTGCTATGAAAAAATACATGTGAATACAAGTCATTTTCATAAGGAAAGATGAACTAATAACACAAGCTTCTTTACAGGACTACGCTCGACACTTTTGGAGAAATGTGCTCTCATGAACGGATGAAAACACACACACACACACACATACACACACATGCTGGTGTGAGTGTTAAGGCAGCAGTGTGAGTGAGTTATTACAGAGCTGTTGAGTTTCTGAAGAGACAATTATAAGAGGCGAGAGAGCTGCAGCCTCCAAATGATTACAGAGAGAGAGGGATGGGGAGGGTGTGGGGGGAGAAAAAAGAAAGAATAGAAACGAAAATCCCTGATATAGAGCCAATTCATTTCTCCAAAACGCCTCCGAGAGCTTATTCTGGAGACCTGGAGGGCAGGGGCAATCCAAGAAAGAGGGGGAGAGGTGCATAGCGATAAAAGAACCCACACACAAAGCACCCACATAAACGTTTCTCTCTCTTATTTTTTTTTTCTTCTTCTTGTCCTTTCATTTCATCATAGAAATCGGTTCATTTGAATGTGAATGCATATCTGGTCATGATGTGTTTATGATACATCAGTAATAGCCTCAGTAACAGCATACTGTGCCTGTTTTTTTACATATAGGATGAGATTTGCATTGAAAGACTGAATGAGCACATGGCCACATATACACACACATACACAAACACACACACACACACACTACCACCAACTCTGTACACACAGACACAGTGGAAAGTCTATGATCTGTAGTGTTTTTGACCCTCTTAATCCCAGTGGTCAGTGTGTCTGATAGAATTCAATTGATCAATCATGTCTCCGTGATGGCACCATTTCGACAGGCTTATTGCTTTCACCTCCCTTCAAAAGACACACACACACCTACAAAAGAGTGCCCAGGGTTTGCTTCTGTGCAACTGTCCTTCTGAAAGTATGCTTTGAAGGCAAGTCTTTCTCTCTCAGCTCTGTGTACTTGTCCAGCGCTCATGCTGTGTTCGTAGTTGCATGCAGTTTGAATGCTCTTATTCAAGAAAGTGCAAATATCTGCCGGTCCTTTGTATACAGTTGTCACTAAACCTGTTCTTGGAGAAATCAGACTCACTAAATCACAACTGAGTAACAAATTGTACATCTTGTGTTTGTTGCACTTTATAGTCCTGTCCTGCACTTATGTGGTCTTGTGGTGTTTGTTTTTTTGTGGGACTCTTTTTGTTCTTTGTAGGTCTGTTTTTGCTTATTGTGCTGCGAAAGAAATGTTTTTCATCTGTTTTTCAGTGCGTGGGACGGTACCTTGCTCAGGGTACCTCAGCGGTGCCTAGTGGTCTTGGGAATCGAACCCGGACTTTCTGGTCGCAGAGCGAATGCCTTAACCACTAGGCCACCAACTGCCCCACTAGGCTACCTGCAGCATTACGTTACTTTATATTACATTCATTTGGCAGCTCTTATTTCATGACCTGCATCATGTTCCCTATGATCGGGAACACTGGTACTTAAGATCCAAATCTGATGATATTCTATCTTTAGGAGAAACATTTTAACATTTTACCCATTAAATAAAAAGCATACTTTATTGAGCATTAATGTTTTAAATCAACTATTTAAATACTAGCACATCAAACAAACTCGACTCTAAAAGGGAACCTGGTGAAGAAGATCTGCCTGATTCAGGTAGATTCTGCTAAAGCCTGAGTGCACTGATAAATCAGTGAGATGATCAGTTATTGATCTCAGCTGTACTGAGCTCCTTCAGGGGTGAACACATTCTCGAGGGATAACATCTCTGTTCTCAGCACTGCTTTACTGGACTTGTGCGGGTTACTGTGGGAGAAGCAGTGAACTTGTAAGACAAATGTACATGAAACATTTTCAAGGACCCATATCGTACATTGCACCCTGCATTTGGTTTTTGTTTTATTTGTGTGGTTTTATTTACCAAATAAAGCTGCTCTGCTTCAGACTGAATAGGAAGAGATATGTAAATGTAAATACGTACATCATAACAGGCTGTTTTCTGCAGCTACTGCATTTACAGATCGCATGTCTGTCTGTCTGTCTGTCTGTCTGTCTGTCTATCTATCTATCTGTCTGTCTGTCTGTCTATCTATCTATATATCTGTCTGTCTGTCTGTCTGTCTATCTATCTGTCTGTCTGTCTATCTGTCTGTCTATCTATCTGTCTGTCTGTCTATCTATCTGTCTGTCTGTCTGTCTGTCTGTCTGTCTGTCTATCTATCTGTCTATCTGTCTGTCTGTCTGTCTGTCTGTCTATCTATCTAACTATCTATCTATCTGTCTGTCTGTCTGTCTGTCTGTCTGTCTGTCTGTCTGTCTGCCTGCCTGCCTGCCTGTCTGTCTGTCTGTCTGTCTGTCTATAATTGACACAAACAGGTTCTTGCTGATGAATATGGCCTCTCTTGCACTTGACTGTGTGTGGTTTGTGTGTGTGAGTCAGCCTTGACTGATCAAAGTCTAAAACTAATGAAAGGATGGAGTCCAACCTCCTCCCTAAGAAATCTCACCAGTATCATCTATACTCTCTCCCCCCACTCCTCTCTCTCTCTCTCTCTCTGTCTGTCTTTCTCTCTTTTCTGAGAATGTCTTGCAAAACAAGAAAGACAAATATTTCTCCTCTATTATTGTTACCCTCCCTCTCTCTTTTTCCTCTCCTCTTTTCTCTCTCTCTCTTCCTTCTTTCTTTTCCTTCCTTTCTTGTCCTCTCCCCTTTTTCTCCTCTCATTCTTCTTCTCCTCTCCCTTTATTCCCTCCCTTACTCCCTTCACTCTTCAGCTCTTCTTTTGTCCCTTATGTCCTCTCCTCCCCATCCTCCTCTCCTCACCTCTTTGCCTCTCTTGCTTTTCCACCGCTGTCCTCTTTTCATCTTCTCCCCTCATTCCTCCTGTTCTCCTGTTCTTCTCTTTTCCTCCTTTCATCCCCTCCTCTCTTTCCCTTTGCTCTGTGCTTTCCTCTCCTCTTTTCCCCTCTGTTCCTTTTCCTCTCCTCCCCCTGTTTATAGTCAATGGTCAGACACAATGACTCTGTTTCAGGAGGCCCCACAAGTCAAGTTCTCTCTTTCTGCTCACTTCCCTTCTGCCTGAGCAGGGTCAGCGGGTCACCACACACACACACACACACACACACACACACAGAGGCAAACAAAATCTTAAGCACACCCACATGTCCCTCCCCTCCCCTGGTTCCTTTCCATTTCTGAGCAGCTGCGGGTCACACCGTATTGCTCCACTGAACACACACACACACACACACACACACACACACACACACACACACATCATCTCTAGAGCCCTGTACTGCTAAGAAATACAGTGATTTGAACACAAAACTGAATAAATACCTCCTTGTCTAAATACCTGCCCTGTCTATCTATCTGTCTGTCTATCTGTCTGTCTGTCTGTCCGTCCGTCCATCCATCCATCCATCTGTCTGTCTCTTTATCTCCACTGAACACACACAGATGCACACACACACACACACACACACACACACACACACTAAATCAACTCTCGAGTCCTATACAATTAAGAAATAGTTATTCGACACAGCAACACTATAAATATTGTCATTTTAAAATGTAACACTGGATTCTATATTTTTCTGCTGAATTTAATTCCGCGCACTAACAAGGATCACTCAAATCTGGCAACACTGAGAGAGTGAAGGCTAGTATGAGATTCCTCTGAGTTATGTGAAGCCTCACCGCATCTTTTCAAACTGCCACTAACACAGCATCATTGAGGAGCTGGACACGCTTGGAGGAGAACACTAACCAGATGCCTGCACCATCTAGCATTGTGCTAAATGAGAGGGGGGGAAGGGGGGCATTCAGCTCACCCAGAGAGAGCAAAGCCAATTGTGCTTTCTTGGGCTCCCAGCCACGGATGGCTGCAGCACCACCAGGGATCAAACTCACAATCTTTCAATGGTGGGGACAACACTTAGACAGTTTTCTTACTTCTTTTGACTGTTTCTATTGATCCAATGCAAAAATGAAAACAGCTTTTCGACAATTATATTATTTTCAACGGTTAAATAAATAGTTTAAAGTTAACTTGACAGAATATTTGGCTTCAGAAAACTGTAACTATGCACGTTCCATTGGTCATCAGTCCAGTATTTACAGTTTAGCTGTGTATTTTAGTACCACCTCAGGACCAGCACCAAAAAACACGGAATGAGGACGGAATGAGGACGGAATGAGGACGAAATGAGGACGGAAGCACTTCTTTGGAAGCACTTCTTTGGAAGCACTTGCAGATAAAGCTAACAACACTTCTTCCAGCAAACCAAGAAGCAAGAGAAGTTTGCTTTAAAGTTCATCTACATAAACTAGTATAATGAAAATTCTGATACTATCAAAAGTATTCATATTTTTGTTATTCACAGTTTTTTGTTATTCTTTTTCTTTTTCTACTGGATGCTTTTGCACTACTTTGTCTTGTAGCTTTTGGGATATCTACATGAACCCAAATCCTGATTGTTCAGTCTCGGCGAGTATGGGGTGCTTACATTCAGGACATACAGAAGCCATCGTCCATTATTTCCCCTAGGAATTAGTTTAGTACGCTCCACTTATGTGATAATGATACCATTACATTAGCAACACTCTACCAGCGTCCACCTTGCAAAACCCTAGCAACCACCCGGAACACCCCTGCAGCCTCCAACAAAACACCACTAACTTCCAGAGATATCATGACAACCTTTCAAATCCACAATTCTTTATTCTGTACTGTTTTTAGTTAAAATAAGCATTCAGCCCTAAAATTTCATTACTTTCAGACAGTAAACAAAGAAATGTAACAGCAATTCTCAAACCCAAAATTGATTCCAGTGTCATTAATAATACCTAAATGCAGGACTGCATGATTGGATACACACATATATACACACAAGCCAGCCAACAGCAGAAGTGAATCCCTATTTGAGAACACCACACACATATACACACACACACACTCAGCGCTCAGTGAGAGAGTGTATCACGCTGTCACCGCACTGACCTCCTGCAGTTACACCATGTCAATTAAACACACAAATTCATTTACCTCTCTCTCCCTCTCCCTCTCTCTCTTTCTCCAGCCCTGTGCTGCATTAATTAGGCGTACATCGCTCTAATTGGTGCATAGATTAATGTCAGAACGTGTGTGTGTGTGTGTCTATTACTGTGTGTATGCCTTTGTGTATGGGTGGTAACCAGTACTGACTTTAAAGCGTACACATGTTCACTTTCTTTCAAATTCACACTGCTAATGTCGATAATACTGTTTTCACTATCATATGAAACAGGAGGGCAACAGTTAATATAAGGCCCATTATATTAAGTCATTAAGTGTGTTTGCAGTGTGTGAGGCTCACACTGCAGCCAGGCCTGCTAACGAAAGACCAGTGGAGGGAATGCTGGCCTAAAACGAAGCTTGTTTTTTTCCACTTCAGTGTAGTTTTGGTTAATTTTTTTACAATGCTAGTTATGAAGCTAACATATATGTAGCCTCCATAGAAGGACGCTTTGTTTGAACGTGCATGTGCACCGAAAAGTGCAGCATTTCTATTTATATCAGCCGATAATTTAAGTGAACTAGATAACTAATTGGCTGAATTAGGAGTTTTATGTGAAATTGTTAATTATAGTGAAACTTACTGACTTGCGCTTTATTTGCTAATTAGCTAAATTAGGCACTTTAGTGAGGTTACTATGACAATTACTATTGTCTCTCTAGAAAGTCGGGCATTTTTGTGCTTGTAGTGAAGATTCATTTTTACACAACCGTTTTTCAATGATTGCTAACATGGTTTTCTGTGATGGTTAATTGTAGAAAAACTCAGATTGAACCTTCTTAGCTAATTAGCTAAATGAGGCACTTTATGGTAGTTATCTAGACAATTAGTGATGAAGAAAAGGAACTGGGCCTGTTTTTGTTTTAGATCTTGCAGTGGAAAGAGCCCTTAGGATTACCTCTTCTGCACATTAACACTGGGCAGTAATTCTAAGCATTAAGATTTGTTTGAAGGATTCAGTGTTTTAAAGCAAATTTTATTGCTTTATTAAAACAGGGTCATCAGTCGACGGATACCGTACTGTGCCAAAGTCTTGGGCACCTTCAAAAATAATATTTAAAAATTATTATTCATTTATTTTTTATTATTTTTCACATTAAAATTACTAAAAAGAATAAACACAAATAACATTCTACAGTAAACAGTGATGTTGTGTTCAGTATATCAGTGAGTTCCTGTGGAAGTCCAGTATTACTGTAGTTTCATCAGAAACCTGGTTCGACTCGATCAGTCCTTCATTAAGTTAAATCAGGAGCTGCTGACGGAGTTTCACCATCCAAACAACGGCTGGAGAAACCGAGGAGGAACCTGGAACCGAACCCGTGTTCTCCTCATCAGCTCACACAGTATCTACTACTTTTATACGAATAATCCTGATACTTTACTGTTTTCCTGTTTGTTTGTATTTATTCTAATGTTAACTTTACAAGCAGACAGACACACATTATCACACACAGAGAAAAATGGCTTTTGCACAGTGCTGTATATGCAGAACGAGGTTGATGATGTCCTTCCCTTTCTGTGCAGTAAAATGAACGGTTGTCAAAGAGTGAATGTTAACACAGTTACAAAAATGGAAATGTAACAAAAATGCTGATGTTTTCTCCTACAGTTTAAGGCCTAAAGCAAGATGTTTCATTTGTAAACATTTATGTAGAAGTTACATTTTCTCTCAGGTGGAAGAACAATGAACTGATTCTCAAACAGCAAGACTGCAGCCATAAAGTAAAAGCCTGTGGTCACAGCTGGATTGGAGTAGTACAGCTTGTGTAAATACATAAAGATATTAAAGTAATGTAACTGTACTAAACATTGTACAATGCAAATGTTGCTAAACACTGTACGAATGTAATCCAGTGGTAACAGTAAATACACAATTACACAGTCAGTAGTTTTAAATGTGTAATTAAAACCAGTTTTTATATCTTCATCTTTAATACTGAGCAGTTGGTCTTAAACTCATCAGTATTACTGACCATCTTTATACTGCATTTAAAGAGACATCCTGCTGCTACATATAGGCATTTTCAGTGTGAGTGTGTGTGTGTGTGTGTGTGTGTGTGTGTGTGTGTGTGTGTGTGTGTGTGTGTGTGTGTGTGTGGCATGTGGAG
>JBBPDC010000084.1:14998156-15015881 GCA_037974485.1 Hemigrammopetersius urotaenia | reverse complement strand
TATACACACACACACACACACACACACACACACACACACACACACACACACACACACACACACAGCTATGAACGCATTATGAAGCTGAGGGCTCCCTCCCTGCAGTATAAACATAAAAACAGAGGAAGCTTAATAGGCAGCTGTGAAAATCCCCCATTAACGAGAGGGCATGGATATTCATACACTTTATTTACCTCAGCGCACCGCACACTGCAACATATTATTAAACGTGTGTGTGTGTGTGTGTGTGTGTGTGTGTGTGTGTGTGTGTGTGTGTGTGTTTTGTTTTGTGCCTGTGAGCTAGAGTGCCAGAGAGGAAATTAACACACACACACACACACACACGCGGAGGTAACGGTTGAGTGAGTTGGACTGGGGGCTTGAGGGGGTAGAGCAGGAGAGAACAATGGCAAACACATTTTTTGATATAGCTAAAGGCCCCAGCGCTAATCCAACACCTTCATCCATTCAAACACTCCCTCACTCGCCCTCTCTCACTCTCTCTCTCTCTTGTCTTTCCCTTCTTCCTTTCTTCTCCCTATTCTTTATAAATCATTTCATTCTGAATCACTCGGCTCAAATCTCTCACTCTCTCTCTCTCTCGCTCTCTCTCTCTCTCTCTCTCTCTCGCTTTCTTTCTCCTCTTTCATTCCCTCCCACACTCATGGTTGTTTCTGTTACATTTGTCTTCCAGGCCTCTCTCTCATTTTCTTTCTCTTTATCTTCTCTCTCTCTCTCTCTCTCTCTCTCTGTCTCTGTCTCTCTCTTTCTCACTCTCTTTCTCTTTATCTTCTCTATCTCTGTTTCTCTCTCTCCTTCTTTCCCTTTCTCTCTCTCTCTATTCCTCTCTTTTCTCTTTCTCTCTATCTCTCCCCTCTTTCATCTATCTTATATTCTGATGCCTTTTCCTTATTTCAGGTTTCTCTCTCTCTCATTCTCTTTCTCTCTCTCCCAGTCTGGTCTGTTTCTCTCTCTTCTTTCTTTCTGTATCTCTCTTTCTCCCCTTTCTTTGTGAATCATTTTGTTCTAATTCACTCTTGCTAAATGTCTCTCGCTTATTCCTCCTCTCTCTCTCTCTCTCTCTCTCTCTCTCTCTCTCTCTCTCTCTCTCTCTCCTCTCTCTCTCTCTCCCCCCTCCCTCTCTCTCTCTCTTTTTCTCAGCAGATGTATGCCACTGCTTTCATTCTGATGCAAATGGAAAAATGTGATGAATCTTTTCTTTTTGTGACGGAGGTGCGAGAGAAAAAGGGGCTTTGACTCGAGCTTCTATTCGCGAGTAGAGAATTTTTGAATTTCAAACTTAGTCTCCACAAAAAAAGCAGAAAAATGCTGACTCAGCCGGCGCCAAAACATTGTTCCTTCTGCAAATCTGTGTCAGAACGATTTGGATGGAGTCCGGCTGAGACTGGAGCCGCTGTTAAGTGTAATTTGGACTTCTTGTCCTAGTTTGAAATGCATTTTTTTCTCATTAGTGGGTGTTAGACACTGCCTGTTCACCTTCTCCTGCTTTTAAGAGACTCATTCATACTTAAAATCATGAGCAATTTCCCAAGATTAATAACATTTTAATGGCTTTGTTATAAACAGTTTAATCAGTTTTATGGAATTATAATTCAAACGAAACAATTTGGCAACCGCACCTAAAATATTTCTGTTAATTAGGGCTTTGTTCTAAAAAAAAAACCAAAAAAACTTCTCCATGAATATTTCACCCTCCGTGCAGGAAAAGGGTAATAACACATGAATGAGCCTCACCTGCCCAGTATCTTGCTGACGCAGCCGTGGCTGACCCGGAGCTGGCGGGAAATGTCGCACGGCCGGACGCCCTGATGGGCCAGTTCCACTATTCTCTGCCTGACCACATCCGGCAAGGGCCGCCCGTTCACAAACACCCCACCTAACTGATTCACCCCTCCATGCCCTGCAAACAGAAAGAGAGAGAAACAGGGGTAACAGTGGGTGAGTGTGGCTGGATATCGTTTAAATTTGATCAGTTCCGATTCCAATTCAAGCGCTTAGCGATTCCCCAGTTCGATCCATAAAGGTTAAACAGGAAGACAAATGTTTAGAAAAACATTCTGGACATCCAGAATGTCCCAGAAACAACGGGAGTAAAATGCTAATGTTTTTAATATATTAAAATGACTCCTAACAGTAATGAAGATGATGATTGATAAAACAGGTTCTGGCAGATAAGCCACACGTGTACGAAAATGTACTGTTTACAAACCGATAAACAGAACCTACATTTAAAAAAAATCTATTGGGTCTCCAGTACTAGGCAATTTTGTAACCGTTTTCGATTCTCAACCCAGCAGATCAACATTTAATACTGAAAACAAACTGATCACATATCTTACACATTTCATAGCAGTTACTGAAAACTCCAGGCTTCTTCAACCCAGTCTCTAGTAGCTGCAACTGTAGCACATGGCTGATAACCACAAACAGCAATTTTCCCAGTCATAGAAAAGAACAGTAGCTTTAATTTGAAGCCAATGGACAGCTTTTCTCTTCTATCATGAAATAGAAGACCAGGGAAAATGATTGTCCGTGCTAATCAGTTGTACTACAGATGCAGCAGTAAGGGATTAGTGTGAAGAAAACGGCAAGTTCCACAAATCAGAAAATTCATAATTCAGTACTTGAGGTTAATAACATGGTAATAACCTATTTACAAACAATTTTAAGGGAATAATATGCTCTCGGGGTATGTCAAAAATAAATCAGACCAAAATAAACTGAGTAATCATAAAAGATCTGGATTGTTCTTATGAATGTATAGTATATTAAACACACATTCATTATTTTTCTCTTAATAAATCACACCAAATGGATCAAACATAAATAATCTGGATTGTTGATGTTAATGTACAGTATATTAAACACACATTCACTTAGCATTCACTTAAAAATCACATTCATTAAATATTGTTGCATAAAAATGAATATAATACTACAGTACTTTAAGATGAAAGTAATCCTGCATTTTTGCAGCTGCGGAGGCAGTAGAGAACTCTCACAGCCAATATCAGGGCTGGATAATGAAATAATGAATAGAAATACTGCTGTGGGTGTGCGCGTGCCTGTCTTTGACCTGAAGGTCACAGAAATGCCTTCCCCTCCTTTACACTGTTCATAAAACCTGCCCCTAGTGGCCAGCTATTGAATTACACTTGACCCGCTCTCACCCAGCATTTTGTCTGCGGTTGGTCCAGCATGTTATTGTGTGTCGCCATTGAATAGACCCTTCCTTTCTCTCTCCTTTCTTTGCTGCCTCTTGTATGGATACGGCCTTCATCATGGTTCAGGCCAAACCAGTTGAGTAATTCACAGGATTATTTTTTCTTTGTCACTTGAATTTCTCTCTTATAATACTGTTTATACTGGTCTGATAGCATTTTGTTTGTGTAGCAGAGTATTAAGATGCTTTATATCGGGAATCTGAGGCTTTATGATATCAGTGTGTCCCTTGTTACATTAGTTCTGTGTGTGTGTGTGTGTGTGTGTGTGTGTGTGTGTGTGTGTGTGTGTGTGTGTGTGTTAAATACTGCCATGCTGTAATCCAGTTACTCTGTCATATTAACATACTGATTGCTTCAGAGGGGAACAGTGATGTGCTAATCCAGCCTACAGGGATAATAGTTCTTAAACACAGCCCTGCAGGTTATATCAAACCAAACACAAAACGCATCGTTTTAGTGACAGTAGAGCATTAAGACCCCTCTGTCCGTCTCTTTCCCTCTTTTATGCTCTAATAGTGAAACCCAGCCCTTCCATCTCTCGCTGTCTCTTTCTCAGTGTCTCTTACTCTTCTTCTCAAATTTTCTGGGTCTAGTGACCAGGTTACATTGTGGTCAAAAGATGACAACCATGAAACAGTCTTGTAAATTTCTTTGGTCGTGGCACAGTGGTCCTACATCGTTCTGTGAGTGAGGATCATATACCGCCATCGTCACGGTAACCAAAGACAACCTGTGATTGTTTTCAGACAGTGTCAGAATTTTAGGACAACCGTCTCACAGTGTGCTGCTACGACCTACGACTACTGAACAAAATACAAACCACCACACACACCATCGCACATCTACACACAATCACACACACTATAATACACCTACACACCTTCACACACACCATCATACACACCTTCACACACCATCGTACATCTACACACCTTCACACACACTATAATACACCTACACACCTTCATACACACACCATCATACATCTACACACCTTCACACACACCATCACACACCTACACACCTTCACACACACACCTTCACACATCTACACACCTTCACACACCACCATACATCTACACACCTTCATACACACATCATCATACATCTACACACCTTCACACACCATCGTACATCTACACACCTTCACACACACCATCATACATCTACACACCTTCACACACACACCATCATACATCTACACACCTTCACACACACACCATCATACATCTACACACCTTCACTCACACCATCATACATCTACACACCTTCACACACACCATCATTCATCTACACACCATATATATACACACTTTAATACACACCAATGTACATCTACGCACGCTGTACCCAAGTTTATTAGATCTGCGTCACACAGTGTGATTTGTAATGATGTTAGAAGATTGTTGAAGTCTCACATTCTGTAAAATCCATAACACTTAGAAAACAGTGAATTTCTGAACAATGTCCAAAATGTTCTGTGCCACAAGCACAAAACTGGCAGAAAGTTCTTTATTGCACCCATTGTCTCTGTGGCCCACCCTGACTCTGTCTTCTTCCTGTCTGTCACAGAGACCAGACTGGACGTCAGCAACTAAGGAAGACACAATAGCAGGGAGTGTTTTACTCAAGTCTCACCCAACTGATAGCACAGAGGGCAAAAGGTTAAACACTGTCCTCCCAGCACTGCAGCAGTCAGCATTATAAAGCCGTAGAGGTCTGTTATCTGAAGGAGGACTGAAACACATCCAGTGTCCATAAACAATAGAACAGCTTGGATATTCCTGTTATTGATGATGAGTATCACTGGACAAAGGAGAAGAAACAGATCCTGTGATCGGGTCCGTGTCCCGGGGGGTCCAACGACAGGGGGATTGGTGTGCCGGGGGGGGTTCCATCCCGCTCTGAAACCCACTCACTCAATCCCCGACGGAGGCTGGTGCAAAATCTGCCGCTGTCTGGCTGTTCCCATGGCAACGGCCAGGTGAAGCGCCAGGCTGGGGAACACAGGGGGAGCATGTGACTCTCCCCACATGCTCTCGCTCTCTCTCTCTCTCTCTCTCTCTCTCTCACACACACACACACACACACACACACACTGGGCATACTGCCGTCAATCACGCGTACACACATGCTCACATAATACTCTGAACATCAACAGATATACAGTGTTCGGATACAAAGAAGCTTAGGTGTGTAAAGAAACAGGGATGTGGAATGTCGGGGCAGGGAGGCGGCTGGGGAGGCCGAAGGGGCTGCAACACCTCCACATTTCAGGACTGTTTAACTGCAAGTACTAAACACAATAAGTACATCTGTACTTTGACTTTGTATTTTATATTTAATATGCTCTGCACTGTTGAAGATTTAATGTTTGGTGGATCCTGGTGGAAATGCATTAGGCTACTGCACTAAAGTCTTCAGCCTCCCCCAATTTCGTCATAAAAGATCCAGACATTATTTTATGTAGTCTTGAGGAACAGTTCTCCAGGCTTCCTGAAGGACTTTCAAAGACTCTCATTTTCTGTCCAGTCCCTGAGGAATGTTTTTGTTGTCACAGTAAAACATTTGTTCCCATTTCTTTCATTCAATCTACACAATATGCCAAAGATAAGACAGTTTGATAGATAATATTAATATTGCAACAACAAGGTGATTCATAGCAAAATACAAATAAATAAGGTGTGGCTCAAGACTTGTGTACATTTCATTTGAGTGCATAAAAAATGTAACAAAATGCAGCTTGTAAAAAAAATATTTTGTCTTTAACTTAGAAAATCAACATGGAAATTAACCAGAGTTTTTTTTTAAACTTTTGCATATGACTGTCTGCAGAGCTGTAGCCCAGATCTAAGTCTAAAAAGTCTTTTAAACAAAAAAAAAAGAATCTTAATAACATAATAAATTATCTTAATGCCATAAATAACTTTACTCTTTTTTTGGCAGCCACGATAAACAGATGTGTTTAAGTGTTGACATGACATGATTGCTAACCTCTCCACATATTAGTAATATTTTCTCCACATATTAGCAACATTCCCACATCCAGGTATAAGGAACTATGGATCAATTAAAATGTCAGAGATCTGAATCAAGCTTATGTCTTAAAGTGGCTCAAAGTGGACACTATGTTTCCTTGTTTTTAGTTTTGTTTTACAGTCAGTTTGGGTGTTTATGACAATCACTGCCCTTAAAGAATCGCTGAACCTTTTAAGAGTGTAGAACAAAGGAACACAAACTCATCCAAAACACTCAAGAGAGGAGCTCAGATATTCTAGATAGAATAAAGGCTTAATGGAGGCGCAGAACCAATTTATTTTTCATTTTTAAAAAATCGGAGACCTGTGACCAGACTGATGTCCTGGATTGAATTAAATGTTGATAAATGTGCGTTAAAGTAAAATTAATAAACACCCAGCGGTCAGAAACAAATTGCTGTGGTGTAGAGAGAGGGGGAAAGGAGAGAGAGAGAGACAGAGATAGAGAGAGAGAGAAAGGGAGAGAGAGAGAAAGAGACAAGCAGTATAAATTGAGTGAAAGAAGGAGAGAGATAAAGAAAGCTGAAAAGAGATAAGGAAAGACAGCGAGAGAGAGGAAGTGAAAGGGAGAAAGGAGAGACAAAAAGAGTGAATAAGAGAGAGAAAGTAAAAGCGAGAAAGGAGAGAGAAAAAAAAGACAGTGAGAGAGAGAGAGAGAGAGAGAGAGAAAGTGAAAGGGAGAAAGGAGAGAGAGGAAAAAAGACAGTGAGAGAGAGAGAAAGTGAAAGGGAGAAATGAGAGAGAGAGAGAGAGAGAGAGGAGAAACAGAGAAGAGAAAATGAGAGTGTGTGATAGAGAGAGGGATATAGGAGAGGGGGAAACAGCGAAAGTGGGAAGAAAGAGCGCAACAGACAAGTGAGAGATGAACGAGAGAAAGACCAAAGAGACAAGGAGAATGAAGTGAGAGAGAGAGAAAGGAGGAGAGAGAGATAAAGAAAGCAGGAAAGGAGAGAGAGAGAGAGAGAGAGAGAGAGTGGGAGAGAAAGAGGCGAAAGGAGAGAAAGTGAGAAAAAATGAGTTCCTCTTCAACCAATTCTTGATGAAACAAAGGAACAAAAGCCATCAATCATAGATCAACCTGCAACACTTCATGGCACACACACAATTCATCCGACATGTAATTTTGCCCTCGGGGACCTTCATCTTTTCTTCCTCCAGCACTTAACCCTTACAAGTCACACTCAGCGGCAAATATAACTAAAGTCTGGAGAAATCGTTCAGGTTCAAACCTCTGTCTGAGCCACATGTCTGTAAGTAGAGGAGATATTTTCTTATTAGATGAAAATGTATTGTTTACACTCTTGAACAGGCACAGGTTGGTCCACATAGTATATAAATGTCTCACAGGGCCAAGCTTGTGTATATTGCTGGTTTTGGTGGAGAAACTGTGTGTAGAGTTGTGTTTGCAGTTCATTTTGCTTTAATCCAGCAACAAAATTTGATCTCACTCTCATTTGATATCACATCTGGCCTGGCAAGACAAACGCAAACCTAATTTATAGCTTGCTATGCACTTAAGTGTGTAAATACGTCATTTAAATAGCGAAATGACAGCAATGTCTTTTCCCCTAAGGGTTAATCCAGTATTAAAGACAGAATCCGGGCTGTAAAGCATTACGGCACCAAAAACACACGCCAAACCGAACGCATTCCAGCACTGCCTGCAATAAGGTCCCCGCACTGCAAAGGCCCATAAACATCCGTCACCATTCAGGCCTGTCAGCAAAAGTGTCACATTTTATAGAGCTTGTGGCTCACGCGTGACTATTTATCCATAATAGATGACGGGGCAGGACGCGCATCTCCGCTCTGCATTATTTATTGATAGATTCCTGTTTGCGTCTGCTTCCGTAAGCAGAGAGGGAGAGCACTGCGGACCCTTCAAGGAGGGGAAGTGCACATGCAGAGACCAATGTTGCCCCCAGGGTAAAAGAAAGGCACTGAATTCCAAGCCCCCCCCCCACAACCCCTCCAGAACGCAGGATTCCGGATACATACAATTAAACGTACGCTAATATGCCAATTTCTATTTAATTGCTGAACTTTAATTGCTGGACATAAAACATAATGCTTGCAAAACTGCACCAATGGTTTTATTTTCAATGGGAACAATAAGCGCATGTGCCTTAATGAAAATAATTACATTTACGGCATTTAGCATACAAATGCTACTTCCATTCCCTAATTACAGGGGGCAGTCTCTCCCTGGAGCAACTTGGGGTTAAGGGTCTCGCTCAAGAACCCAGTGGTGGTGTGCTGAAGGTAGGATTCTAACCCATGACCTCTTGATCCAGAGGCAAGTATCCTACCCACTAGGTCTCCACCACCTCTAAATTTAAATATGCTATATTTATCCAAACCATTACATGCTCAGTTCAACACTCCTTGGGGGAAGGGATCAAATGTTGATTATTCCGGCACATAAAGAGTAACTGTGCATTAAATATTCCTCAAGTCACAACCACCCAGAGGTCAAAAGGTTAAACGCCATCCTCCCAGCACTGCTGTAGTCAGCTTTATAAGGCCATAGAGATCTGTTATCTAAAGGAGGGCTAAAACACATCCATTGTCCATTAATAATGGCACTACCCAGATATCCCTGTTATTGATGAGAATCACAGGACTAATGAACAGAAAAGGATTCTGAGGCCTGTGATTGGGCCCATGTCCCAGGGGGGGTCAGTCCGCAGGGGGACTGGTGTGAAGGGGGGTTTGTCCACATCGCTGGGACATTCAGGATTAAAGAAAAAAACATATTGATGTACAGAGAACATTTTTAAATCAAAGAGAATGCTGTAGAATGTCAAACGAAGCTAAACGAAGCGCATTTAGCAACATGAAAAATAGGATGAGATGAAGACATGTTGTGTCCCGAATGATTAACAGAGCTGTAGAAGATTCTTTAATGAGAATGAATACTGCATTACATGAATGGGGTAATGAATATCTAATTTTTCAGATGTGTAGATTAAATTCTGTGGCGGAAAAGTTGGCAAAAAGCAAAAGCACAGCAAATAGATAATTATAGTATGTCTATTATTATCTTGTTCGCCCAAATGGCTTGAAATATTGAACAAATCATGTAAAATGCCTGTTTACATATTGGAAATATATAAAGGAATATATAAGACGACATATTATTCTGCGAGTTATGCGTATGATGGGTGCCTCCAGACTGTGGAACAGTAGGCGATTCCGTCGAGGAAAGCCCAGTAGATCCTGCGCAGTCACTCGAGAGCCTCCCTGTGGTTTTGCGGGCACAGCCGCTGCTATTTGAAAGCCACGGATACGTTATTAGACTGGGATTCGGAAGTGATTTCCAACCGCCGGCCAAGGGAAGCAGAGGGCCAGCTACTTTTAGCCTGGCAGTCAGGTGGGGGGGTTTGATATGGCCATGTTTGCAAACAAAATCGCTTGGAGATCCTTCTAGTGATATTTTTAGGAGATTTGTTCATTAGTGCCCACAAATAGTAGGCGACAAAATAGAACCTGCGGGCAGTTCACTCCTGATATGAACATGGGCTTCACGTTCAGAAGGCCTCGGAGTAAAGCAGGGCCATATGCAGCCAGCAGCACTAAATTGGTGCATTTATAGACACTCTGATCCTTCTCATGATGACCAGTGCAGGACGAATGACTGATCCTTCTGGGATTACGTTATAAATACAGCTCCGGGAAAAAAAGAGAGCGCTGCAATTTATTTTTAATCAGCATCTCTATGAGTATGTCATCCATTCCATACCAGTGTCTGTTAAACTCCTACACAAGCACCTCATTCTGCTTTAAGAGGTACTGATTAGTGATCACCTGAATCACATCTTATTTCATGATGAAAAGTATAAAAACTCTGCTGTAATCGACACTCTCCTCTCAAAATGAGACCAGTTGGATGGTAAAACACTACTAGAAGTTTGTCAAAGGTAATTATTGCCATTTTGTTTAAGAGTGAACACTGCATCACTGTAAACGCTGCATCATTTCTTTTATCAGTGGTCTCTTATTTTGTTCCAGAGCTGTATATGTGATCATGTTCTTCACAGTGAAAGAGCTGGTCTCCAATACGTAATGAGTGCAGGTGCTTCCTGACAGCTATACTGAATGATACAATAACAATATCCTACCGTGCTCAATAGTGCATATAAAAATGCTGAGCAGGTCCAAATGACCTCGATTTGGGATGAAAATGGCAAAGAATAAAAAGATTCATAATTGGGACACAGATGGCAGGAACTTCAGTCACAAAGACTGCTCAGCTAACTAGTGTTCCAATAGGAACAGAGACTAAAGCGACATCTGCTTTTAGATCTGTAGGAGGACGTAGGGAAACAGGGCTGGAGTCTGTGGCAGAAAGCACATTTATGGCACTCTTCCACTGGCACAAGGAACCACACCATACTGCAAACAAATGTTTTTCCATCGCAAATAAAGCATCCCAAACCCAGGCCGAAGCCGAGCTGCTCGACGGCAGGGCCAAAAGAGGGCTGCAGCCGAGCTGACCGCATCATTGCTTTCTGACTGGTAAAAGGCTGTTTCATTTTCACTCTTACTGGCTGTGAAAAAAAATCAATAGATATACAAAATAGGGAATTAACGACTCTTTTTCAAGTCGACTTATCCATCAAGAAAGTCGAAGTCAAATCGTCTAGTTGTTTGATGAAGTCATCACACACAGAGCGGAGGAACACAGGTGACTGAGCAGCTTTTATTAAAGTTCTCTGTAACCTTAACAGTCAACTTGGCATTTACACAAAGGATAATGCTTTGAATTTTCTGATAAATTTAAGTGTACAACAGAAAGTGGGAACAGTTTAAGCCACGCAGCCACTCAGCATCCACCAGACTGGACGACTCTGCAGTGCTAACGTTAGCCATTGTAGCTAGTGGTGCGTTTCAGATGCAGAATGCCGGTACTGTCACTGTACTTTAACACCGACTTGCAGGTTGTGCAGGTCTCCCTGCTGTTTGTGTTGAGTGAAGGATCTCCTATATAATAATAGGTTAAACCAAGGAACACGTGCCAGCGTGAGCCAATCAGAGGCACAGATTGCTTTGTGTACTCAAGCGAGGGCAGAGAGAGAGGAAAAAAACACACAACTAGTCGACTTCTCTCAGGGGGCATCAACTCCTGCCTCTGAAGTCGACTTTTGTGTTAATGCCCTAATACAAAATAACTGTGAAGTCAGCAAAATATAATCTTGACAGTCTGTTTAGGCTGAAGATCACTTTAAGTGGTTTTCTACGACGCTAACAAATTTATCTTTAACGCTGTGAGAAACACGAAGGTGAAACAAGTTATCTGGGTTTGGTTTTCATCGCACAGCTACACAATGCAAAGCAAAAAATAAAAAACAAGACTATAAATAAAAGACCACAATAACAAAAGCTCTATTGTTTCTATGGTGACACAACAGAAACGCTGTTACCAGGCTGAGATACACTGGAAAATCAAAGCATGCTACAACTTCTTTGCCATCACAATATATATTAAGAACAGTATGGTTCCTGAATACCTGTAGAAAAGTGCCTTTACTGTTGCTCGTGCATTATTACAGTACGTAAGAGCAGAATTGTGGGATCATGTGATTTATTGAGGAAATAAAAACAAAAAGTTTTATTTTGTCTTTTAAAATAATTCCTTTAATATTATGCTTTAAAGAACAATATTTCTATTTGGAAATTAGGAGTCTTTATATTGTCACTAGTTCTTAAAAACGAAGGCAAAGCTGTTCAGTTCAATACTTGCACATATAAAAGATAAAACCTGAGAAACTGAACATTTTTTCCAGTGGTCTCTTATTTTTTTATTGTATCCTTCTTTTGTTTTTTTTTACTGTCGTGTCTGGCATCTTAGCAAGCAGAATGTGAAGTTGGGTGCCTTGGTGTGCCAGACACCTTTGCTTTGCCAAGTGGGGCTTTATTTATTACAATTATTTGATTTAAAATGAAGCCAAATCACACAGGGGTGAAGAAAGTTATAAGTTCCTGAACGATCCAGTACCAGCATGCAGTGCCCAAACTCTCAGTTGTTCGTCTGCTGTAACACCATACCATAATACCATCTCTCCTATGTTTCACCAACGAAGTCTAAATTGCATACCTGCAGCATTAAGCCCAAGAGCAAAAGAAGATTGCTGAAATTGGTATCATGTGGAGGTTTTAGATTCTTCACAATCAATGGCCTTCAAGGAACCAAAAGCTAATTTTCTGTGGCGTCTATTCTGGCACTTACATATTTAAGAGTGCATGACCATCTGATTGAGTGAAAAAACACAAATTGTTAAAGTTACTGTGCTAATTACAGAACAATGTGAAGGCACCCTACATCAGGAGCAGTTTTAATAGCAGTCGCAGTGAATTTTCCATGTCCCTGGCATATTTCAAAGGCTTGCTTGAGGTTACTCGAAACATTCAATAACTGCTGATAATTGCAACTGCATGTTATAAAAGTGTGTCTCAGTAGTAGACCTCTCATAAATGTGGTGAACCCTTGAAGCGCCTGGTTAAAATAAATCAAAGAGCTACTTTTTCTTTTTGCATCTGTGCTTCATGTGTTGTTCACTGTTCAGAATGAAGGCTCAAGAACAAAATTCTGGAGCCATCCCTCATTTCTTTTTATTTTGCTTACAATTAGGGGCTCAAGACTTTTGCACAGTGCTGTACTACAGACAGGGCAAAGTGAAGGAATAAGTGAACAGAGACTACAAAGCCTCTCTCGCTCTCACACACACACACACCAGAACACTATAAGCCCTGTACTGTTTTGCTTTTTGCCCAAGTCTGTCTGAATACGTTCTCTGTTCATCAATGTGTTCAACAATATAAAACAATATCCCACATTCCCAGTAATGTCAAAGAAACTAAGAAGGCATAAATTATTAAAGAATTTAAGAGATTCAGAATGATGTAGATGGATCTACTCACCACAATGGAATGCCGTAGAACAGCGGTCCAATGTTTTTGTCTTGGAGAGCCAAAGTCAGTGCTGTGGAAGCCGGATAGCAAAACAGCACTGAACCAAAAAAAAAGCGTTCATAAGGTCACACAACATCTACATACAGGCCTGATTCAAGTTACATAAACCGATAAAGAAATGTATGATGGATTAACACTTTCTGTTTATAGCCACTGACACTTAAGCCTTTTGAAAGATTATGTAGGGTTATGTCAGGTTTGTTGGGAAAGGCTTATGTAGGGATCACATAGCCTTTCAAATGGTAAAGTGTAAAAAAAGAAATGTAAGTTATTCATTCATTTTATATGACCGCTTAATCCTTACTAGGGTCATGGGTACCCGGAGCCTATCCCGGGGCCAACAGGCCATGACTCCAACCCTGGAGGCGTGAGGCAACAGCACAACCCACTGCGCCAAGCAACTTAAGTTATTATTGCATACAAATCCCAAAAAGAATGAATAAAAACTGATTTGACAAACGATTCCCAACTTTTCAGCAGTGATGTGCGCCACTGATAATTTGTATTCAGTTGACATGCTCTGCTGTCTGTGAACAATATTAAAAGATAGAGGACATTCTCTCGTCCTTATCTTAGCAGCGTGCGACTGGCGGGTGACCTTGTTTGTGGACACAGTACCGCTGTGGTACTGACCACATCGGAGGTCGTCACATCCATCTTTGGCTAATTGCGACGCTAGAAAACTTGATGACGGGTACGAATGGGCCCTAATGACATGTGGGCTGCTGAAAATACTTGCTCTTAATGAATCGTATCGGCCCTGGCAGATTTACACGTGAAGTGATTAAGCAGAACCTCACACCAGTCGCGGCCCTTTCACCGTCCTGGAGCATGATGGGGGAAAATTGCTTTAGCAAGTTAGCGGTAAGCTCGGACCCCATCGCTAGCGCCACTTATTAAAGTGTCAGCTTTGATGAATGGTTCCAAATGAGTCTTTCTCCACACCAGGGTCTTTCTCCAGGCTCTCTCTTCAGCCGCCACTATCTCCTGATCACCTGCGGGGAAGAGGTGAAGGGGGGCGCTAGCCGTAGCGCTGCTCATGCTAATTCACAACACTCCCCTTCATTAGAAATGCCAGGACAGATGCAGGCGTCCAAACCTGCTCAAGGTCACACTGCTTCCTGCTTCAAGCCCTGCTGCTGTGGAGGTTCAACAGAGAACGTTACCAACATCATTTACGGGAACAACATTAACATCATTTAACTGACATCTGACAGGCCTACATTCAGAAATACCACTTCCATAAAGACTGAGCCCAACAGAAGACCTGCAGTGATCAGTCAACAAGGCCGTTGCAATCCACTACAGGAACTAGGATATAATTTGTATTATTATTCCGATTCATATAAGAAAAAAAGTGCTACATATTGCTGGTGGTATATTATTCCAACACACTCAGACACTGCAGTTTGATATTATTTGTATTGCATCAGAATGCCCTATAAACCTCTACAGTGCTGTAAAAACACACAGTCAGTCCCACAAACTGCATCATACAATAGAAAACAAATGTGATGTTTCTTATATCAGTTTCTACAAAATGTGCACTATAATGTTCTATTATATTCATATGACAAATGCGATCATTCCATCAAATACTGGGGGAAATACAGTTTGTACTGTAACCATTTTTAAGCTAAAAAGGGTTATCAAATATTAACATGATAAATTGAGTCATTCCAAATTACAATATAATACAGGAAACAAAGATTGCTTGTATTGTATCATCAAACCATAAAAAAACTAAATCTACATTTCATATGACATATAAAGTCACTGTGAAAACCTGTAAGACATTACTTTATAGATCTACAAGATCAAATGTTGTGACATTCTGGCAAATTTAAAATCAATACCAATCAACATAGAGGGTGATATCATGTGTATTGTTTAGCTGAACTACATAAGAACATAAGTCCTTTGTAATACTCCATAACATTCTTATGTCACTTGGAGTCATACTGACAAATTGCAATACTCTACTGGAAAGGTAGGGGGCGATTTGGCTTCGATTGCTGTATAACAAAGGAAGAAATGTAAATGATGGTGTGCCATGCGAGGAAAAGGTAGATTATTAATTATTAAAATAATCATCAGTTGCAGCCCTACTGGTGTGCAAAGGGAGAGGAAATCGCACAAGGTCTGATGGTTTCATTAATTGATTAAAAGTTTCTAGCATAATCGATTACAGTAATAATTGTTAGTTGTGGCTTTCCTGATGTTCAGGGCAAAGTGAGAGAAAAGGATGTGGCTGGTAAATTTATTAAATATTAGTCATTAGTTGCAGCCATTTGACACCATGACTTCTGATCTCGCTGCAGGATAAAGTCATGCAGGTTGTAGTACTATGCAGCAGTGTGAGTGTATGGTCTCGCCGTGTGTGTGTGTGTGTGTCGTGTGTAAAACGTGCTTTCGAGTTCGCCCTGCCTGCTAATTGCTGCTGCTGAGTTATAAATAGCAGCCGCACCAGCATGGCCAGGTTTCTTTGTTCCTCGTGCCCGTTTTCAGTTTGCCTCCAGTATTTCCATGCGCGTTCTCTGAAATAGCCGCCACTGAGTTGGAGTGGATCCCTGTCTGCCTGCGGCACTATAAATAGCTCCTGTCAGATATTTTTTTCTTCTGTGTGCAGGGTGCATGCAGTGGAACCAGAGATGTATTAATATCCACCACAGTCGTGAGGAGCATGAGCTCACGCATGCTGTGTGGACTGGGGGGGGTTTGTGCTGGTCATTATAGGTCATCCCAAACACCCAGCAGGCGGATCTGAGACTCCTACAGCTTATCTCATGTCTACATGTGTTTTAAACCCTTTACCAAAAATTTACTTGACCATCCAGAACCTGTTTGGTGAGCTTTTCGTCTACTTGCATTGGAGCTACAAGGCCCAACTGTGCTAAATCAATACACACCAGCTTCAACTGTGCTGAGGACCTCGAACAGACAAAAGCATGGAGAAACTTCAGGCTTCAAGATAGTGTCAGTGCTCACACTGATGTTTTACTTTACTGTATTTTACTACTGTATTTTTATAGCTGATTTTGAAATATGGGCATAGTTCCAACATCTGTTAATATCCCCCGCAGTGCACTTGTATATACGATTTTGATTGGTTGATCAGAGGTTGAGAATTAATCATTTAAAAACTTGATTTTTGTGGTTGAATCATTTCAGTAATATGTGTCGGAAAATGGATAAGGAAGCCGGAAATGGACAAAACACAAAAAAAAAAAAAAAAATGCAAAAACACACAGGAGACTCATAAACAGACTTCAAGACACTAAAGCTTAGGTCAGTAATAATGAAAAAAGGTGCGTTTGTTGTAGTTTAATTATAAGTAGTCAGGCTGGGGATGCAACTACATGTTCAACAGTCCCCCACCCCCAGTGGTGCAGTGCCAACCTCTGTGCAAATGTTTTTTTGTCCATAAAACCAAACGCTGGTTTTTAACAACCATGTAATAACACTTCTCACGGAAATGCATTTACACTAATATATAATGCTTTAATGCGCCAAGAGAAACCACATAAGCAAGTCTACTTGAGCTGGAGTGATGATCCAGGCATGCGTTTTAAACGATGCCAGCTGGTGCACCTAAGCTTCCATTCCTGGTAAGTTACATTAGCCTCTTAGCTCCAGAGTAAATCTGGTGTCGAGTGACTCCTTACATGTTGCTGACTGACTACATTGCTGAACATGCTGCATGTAAAAGAGAGCAGCAGAGAGTTTGAAATGTGTGTTAATATCATGCAGATCACCAGTGAATCATTGGCAAAATGACTTTTGATCTGGAATTTGCTTTGAAAATCATGTAATCAAGTAAATTGCCGCTTTGTGCAATACGCCCCAGGATTCCCTTTCCTGCAGCCTCAGTGTCCGGCCTGCCCACCAAACAAAGAGGTGCGACAACAAAACCGCTGGGCTGGCGTTTAAGGCCACTGACGCGCTCTAATATTAGCAGCCCATCAAGCACGGCTCCGGCCTGGCTCCGGTGTCCATCCCCTCTGACTCCAGTCATTAATCAAACCCTCTGTAGTCACAGGAGCAAAACACACCCTCACTACAGACACACACTCCCTACACACATACACACACACACACGCAGCCCCCCAGGGCCCAGGGTCCAGGCACAGACACGGCCAAGCAACTTCTAACATAATAGCAGGAGAGGAGCAGACAGAACAATGAAATTAACTGCATTCTTCAGCTTCTTGATCTATTTGTGTGATTTATGTCCCAACTGACAATACTGAGCAAGAAGATTAACAATGTATTCATGTGTGTTGAAGTGTGTTATTACTACTATTAATGACACTTTCCAGGTCAACTTTATATTTTGTACTCAAGTCCAGCTAACTGAGTCCCTCTGAGTAAAAGCAATATTGGCATAAACCAACATACTCAAGTATTTTATATCCTGATCTACATCTGGGTTGGCCAAGACTCATGCATTGTACTGTATATATATATATA
>JBBPDC010000084.1:14884927-14895915 GCA_037974485.1 Hemigrammopetersius urotaenia | reverse complement strand
CTATCCAAGCAAACGCTCTTTAACTCCTATCCAAGCAAACGCTCTTTAACTCCTATCCAAGCAAACGCTCTTTAACTCCTATCCAAGCAAACGCTCTTTAACTGCGCAGTTAAGAAGAGTTTAAAGGGTTAAGGTGCTCCGCCTGAACTAGCTAGCTGGAGGAGTAGTTCATGCTGGTACTTAATAACCCTGCTTGATATAACACCACTAATTAAGAAATAATTAATACATTAATAATTGATTATTATTTAATAAATTAGTGAATATAGTGGTGAATCAATCAACTAAGCCACATTTTCCTACATGGGCAACAATTAACATTGTTAATCAAAAATAAACATGGTTTTCTGCTATTATTTGCTATTTATCTCATTGCAATATGCAAAATTAAATAGTTAATTAAAAAGTAGCATATTGTGCACTTTTATTTTTTTTTATGTACTGCTATATGAACAAAAGGGCAATAACATTTGGTTCGTAAACACCTTAAACAAATAAGGAGCTTTTTAACAGCAGCATTCCCTTTAACACAGTCACACTGTTGCAGTTAAAGTATTCTCAACTTGAACCATAATGTAATCAAATCAAATATAAAACCAAAGCTTTATGCCACAGCAGGGCATTCACGTCGTATCTAGATTCTTTTAAAAGGAAACCATTATAGCAGCTTCAAAGGGGGCAGATTCAAAATATTATCTAAAATGTTGAGGGAAAAGAGGCCTCAGCAAGAATAATGATGCATCTACAAGGTGCAGTCAATCGAGTCGCGTAACCCTATCGAAAAATGCTACCTTAAAGCTTATCCAGTTTATGCACTGATAATGATGAGGAAGAGCAAATAATATGCATACTTTGAGAAAAATATTTTTATTTAAAAAATATATTTTCTAAGCAGTCTATTGATTCACGCTACCCTGTGAAAAAAACACTCCCCTGAAGCTCATACAGCCGCTGGTGTCCCCAGGTAGCACAGATTTATGGGTGTGGCACTGAGACCATCATAGCTTTTCCTCCCGGACAACAACCAGAGGTAGAGTGCTGCGCCCTCTAGCAAGTGAAGTGAAGTCTTCCAGCACAAAAAAAAACAAACATCTTTCAAAATAAAAGCGCGGTGATCTTAGTTACTGGGTTTTTAAAATTGAATTGTTTTGCACTTTTATCATCAGAGTTGAGATTAAGGTTAAGCAGGGCATGGAGAGTTTGTGTGCGTGGTTGAGAATCGAGTGAAAGCGAGAGCTAGAGCAATGAGCGCGTTAGGGCTGGTTCGGGGGTGGAGTGTTGTTCTAGGGGAAGTCCAAATATGATGATGTGCCTTCGTGACAAAGGCGTCGACAGCCCACCGTGATAAGACACCTTTCTCCTGCTGATGAAGTTCAGGAGAGGGCCTTCACAAAAGGGAAGCCATTACAAAAGAAAAAGGGTGAAAGGAATTGAATCCTGATAAGAAGCAAAGCATAAGAAACAATGTCTTGACATGTTCGCCCCGCACTTTACCTCAGCAGCATAAACAGCTATTTAGAATCGCAGATAAAGTGACAGTCAAACTCTTTAGAGACAAAATGCATGCAAATGTTTCAATTAGCCGTCTCACATCTCAGATATGATTTGACCTTTAAATGATTAAAAACCAATTTATTTCTCCTTGTTTTTTTTTCCTTTCCAAGTTGCTTTGTGCCTCTCAAAAGAGCTAAATAAAAAAGTTTCCAATTTTCAAAGCAATTATCCTCCCTGTGCCCCACCCCATTTCCCTGAAGAGGGGAGAAATATGCGCCGACCCACATTTCCATCTGCATTACTGAGTGTTTGATTATACAATGCAGGTGGATTGTTTATTAGAGGGGAAATTAAAAAGGTGTAGGAGCACGGTGCAGGAAGCCGAAGCCCTTGATGTGCGCCCTGTCTCATCATTATGTGTCTGTCAATCTCCAGCTCACTGTGTCCTATTTTCTCTTCTAAGATTAATACTGGAGCTTAGCAGCCAATTAGCTATTAAATTAGAGCATCACCGTTTCTCCGTCGGCTTGGCCATCTTTGGTGCTGCGTGCCGAGCGCCCGGCCTCCAGCCACAGGGACGGAATTCTAATCATCCTCCACTGCACAGACTGTCACCTCCTCACATACACATCTTCAAGCTTTTCAGGCACCATTTCATTTCCATTAAAGGAATAGTACAGCAAAAAATCAAATGTAAACTATATTCTATTTACCCTAAATGTCGCTGATTAGGCAAGATGTGAGGAAAGAAACACCAGAACATCTCTCAACCCCTCAACCAGCATCTAGTTCTTCATTAAGGTGGTGCAGATTCATGAATGCGCTTTAGGACAGAATGTGACCTACTCTGAACTACAGAGTCGGCCAAACTGGGTTTGTGCCATTTGTACAAAACCTCAATTCCACAAATAGCCATTTAAACACCACTTCGTTTTAAAAGGACTGCTCTAGTATCAGACTGCTGAAGTATGATGGCCATTGTGATGATCAAATAAAAATCATGAAATTTGAAAATATGAATTTCTAAATCAATGCTTTTTACACGTGCAGCTTTTAAAAACAGCAGCAATCGAGTTTATGGCGTTTCTGTTACAATATACTGCAGGACTGAGGGTTCAGGCAAGGGGCACGGCAGGAGGGGCCCACCTTCGTTTCTAGCACAAGCCTTCTCCTCTCCCCCGTGTCATCTGCACCTCGGATTATCATGAGGGAGCTGAGATACGTAAAATTCAATACGTCCTGTGTGTGTGTGTGTGTGTGTGTGTGTGTGTTGGTGGTATTAAACTTTAATTCTAATTGGGAAGAGGGCTTTAGGTGGGCAGAGGCAGTTACCATTTGGGTAATTAATTAGAGCAGATGCACAATTAAACCTCTCTCATCACATCTCTGATGAGCTGCAGCCAAATTCAATTAGAGCTGTTTACTACAGAGGGTTATGATATGAGGCAGATTTTGATTGTGTCCTGGGTTTACATTAAGCTCTGTGATTTGTTCCTCAGCGTTTGCAGTAGAAAGGTGAACACACAGGCAGGTCGGCTAAGCACTACCAACAGGAACGGAGCGGAAAGGGAAAATGGAATAATACTTCATGTGTTGCTGAAAAAAGCTTTTAGTGCACAAATAGCACTTTAATAAAAATGAGAACAGGAGATGAAGAAAGCTGAGATGGACATTTTAAAGCATGTGCTTTAATTAAGTAAATAATGAGCACAGGACCTTCCAGACCTTGATATTAAATGTGTCAATAAGAAAAGTGCAATTACAAAATGCATGTCACTGGAAAGATAAAGTTATGCGTCTTCTCTTGGTGTCCAAATCGGTTCAAATGTACTTAAAATAAAATCCTGAATCCTTTTACTTGCATTTATCATTAAGAACATGTTTGCCGTCTCCTGCAAAGCCCTTTTTGGAGCTATTAGTTTGGTTCAGACAGTGACACTAAAGGGGCAGTTACACTACACTGGGTCCTTCAAAAAAGAGATCTTAGCTTTATGCTTCCATAGACTCTTTTGTGAACAGAAGACATTGTAAAAGTATGGCAGTGTCATTGTTTTGTGAAAGTGAATATGAAATATTGTTCCTGAAACGCTCAAACAAAAAGAAAAAAATTCTGAGCATGAGCTGAAAAAATTGCTTGTCTGTTTGATCAAAGAGCCGTAGATCCAGCTTTGGATGCTTTAAAGCGGTTTCTTGCACATCTGTTGAAAATTCATGTCCTGTCATCCTTTTTTCTCTCTTAGTTATAACAGAACTATTGGATTCAGCATAAAAGAAAGCTCTGTTTTGGCTTTGAATGCCCTTCGGAATGGCCTCTTTGCAAACAAAGAGAGAAAATTTAATCTTTATGGTCTTTTGCTACACATTCGGAACAGACTGAGCTATTTCTGAATTGCGCTTCTAGAGCCTTATTTTCTGGGTTCCACTTCCATGGTATTAAATATTAAAAGTGTGTAATGGGGAAAAGCAATATCACTCCAAAATATACAGTACAGTATATACTAGTCTATTCCCAGTGTTTACAGTGCACTGTTCTCAGTCTTTTGTAAAAAAGTCATCTCTTCATCTGCAGAGAACAATAGCATGAGTCCATCCCACAGGAGAACTTTTTGAAATAGGAAAGCATACACACCTTCAATCTTAAACACCTTCAATCTTAAACACCTTCAATCTTAAACACCTTCAATCTTAAACACCTTCAATCTTAAATCTCCAGGTCAAATCCTAAGGCGCAGGCCACAGCAACAACACATGGCACATGGACTACTACTTCTTGGCAGCGTCATTATGGGCTTTGTTGCACTTATCGAGATGAAGTGTGTACTCAAAGAATACGCTCCACAGTGGATCAGCCAGATTAGAACAAATGCTAAAATCTCTTAAGCGTCTGGCAAACAGAGATCTCCTCAGTAAACTTTAAAATATTAAACGCTTCAGCAGTCAACTGTTCACCATGGAGCGTTCCCCTTTTCTCCCTCTCGTTTAAATAAAGGCAAGATAAGTACCCCTCCTTTGCCATCCCACCTCACAGCTGTGGCACAGGTGTGCCTTAGACTGGCCACAATAAAAGGCCACTCTGAAATGTGCACAGTTTTGCCTCACTGGGGGAAGATCGGAAAACCAGTCAGTATCTGGTGCGGCCACCATTTGTCTCACGCAGTTCAACACGTTTCCGTCCCTAGAGCTGATCGGGTTGTTGTGGAACGTTGGTCCACTCCTCTTCAATAGCTGTGAGAAGCTGCTAAATATGGACAGGAACTGAACCACGCCGTTCTATACGCCGATCCAGAGCATCCCGGATATGCTCAATGGGTGACAAGACCTGGGATGTTTTCAGCTTCCAGGAATTGTGAACAGATCCCTGCAGTCTGGAGCTGTGCATTACCCTGCTGCAGCAGGAGGTGATGGTCGTGGATGAATGGCACAACTATGGGCCTCAGGATCTCGTCACGGTATTTCTGTGCATTCAAACGCCATCAATAAAATGCTCCTGTGTTCGTCTTCCATAATATACACCTGCCCATACAATGACCCCCCGCCACCATGGGCCACTCAATACACAACGCTGACGTCAGCAAACCGCTCACCCACATGCCGCCTGCCATCTGCCCTGAACAGTGAAAACCGGGACCCATCCGTGAACAGACGCCTCTCCAACGCGCCAGACGCCATCGAATGTGAGCATTTTCTCACTCAAGTCTGTTACAGATGAGGACGAGCTGCAGTCGGGTCCAGACCCCGATGAGGATGAACTGCAGTCGGGTCCAGACCCAGATGAGGATGAACTGCAGTCAGGTCCAGACCCCGATGAGCCTGAACTGCAGTCGGGTCCAGACCCCGATGAGCCTGAACTGCAGTCGATGAGCCTGAACTGCAGTCGGGTCCAGACCCCGATGAGCCTGAAGTGCAGTCGGGTCCAGACCCAGATGAGGATGAACTGCAGTCGGGTCCAGACCCAGATGAGGACGAACTGCAGTCGCGTCCAGACCCAGATGAGGATGAACTGCAGTCGGGTCCAGACCCCGATGAGGACGAACTGCAGTCGGGTCCAGACCCCGATGAGGACGAACTGCAGTCGGGTCCAAACCCCGATGAGGACGAACTGCAGTCGGGTCCAGACCACAATGAGGATGAACTGCAGTCGGGTCCAGACCCCAATGAGCCTGAACTGCAGTCGGGTCCAGACCCCAAAACTGCAGTCAGGTCCAGACCCCGTTGAGGATGGACTGCAGTCAGGTCCCGACCCCGATGAGGACGAACTGCAGTCGGGTCCCGATGAGGACAAGGAGCATGCTGATGAGCTTCCCTGAGACGGTTTACCTGAAGTCCTGGGCTGGTGTGGAGGTCCTGGGCTGGTGTGGAGGTCATGGGCTGGTGTGGTACACGTGGTCTGTGGTTGTGAGGCTGATTGGATGTACTGCCAAATTCTCTGAAACACCTTTGGAGACGGTTTATGGTGGAGAAATTAACATTCATTTCATGCACAACAGCTCTGCGACATTCCCGCAGTCAGCAGCCAATCACACGCTCCCTCAAAAGTTCAACATCTGTGGCAATGTGCTGTGATCAAATTCCAGAGTGGCCTTTTATTGTGGGCAGTCTAAGACACACCTGTGGAATATTCCTGCTCTAATCAGCACCTTGATCTGCCACAGCTGTGGGGGGGGGTGGATTCTCTCACTAACAGATTTAGACAGATCTGGGAACAGTATTTCAGAGTAATGGGTCTTTTGTGTAGAAAATGTTTCAGATCTTTGAGTTCAGCTCATGAAAAATGGGAGCAAAAACAAAAGCATTGTGTTTATATTTTTGTTCAGTATTCAGCAGTGTTTTTAAGTGACTTACTCACAGGTCAGCTCTAAGATTTCAGGAGAAACTGAATACGCATACGAGTATTCAAAATGGAAATCTCTCATTCCTTTGGATTGAAATGACAAGTCAGTATTCTCTTTCTGGTCCTCTCGCAGTAATAGTGAGGGTATGCTTGTTATTGTAGGACAGGCTTCTTTTTAACTCCTTCTCACTCGGTTTGCTCCTGTTGACAATACTTTAAAAGAACATAGAACAGCTCTGTGAAGTACGGAAGAAGAGTGGTGTTTAAAAACGGAAGGAGTGGGCACAATCACACAGAAAAGATAATTGGAGAGTAATGCAAAAGGAAGCAGAGAGGACTAGGCTCATGACTATGTGCAGGAGCTGAGCGACTGATGAATGAGGCAAGTGGCAGCTGAGCGGAGAGTAGGTAACACTTGGTGATATGTCTCTCTGGTCAGATGAAGTGCAGGGGTGAGGACTGCACACAAATGAAGTGTCGCAGTGAAGAAGCGCGTGGCTGCATCTGAAGAAACGGCCGTTTCCAGCAACGCCTCCATTTATGTTCCCATTCCATGAATCAGGGAGAATGAATGGCGAGGCCCCGGTGCTAGGGCTCTTAATGATAGCAACTCATCTCAAGCAGAGCGAAGCAAAAAGACCTGGCAAGACCAAGGAGTAGCAAAACAGGTGCAGGGAGAGGAAGGCAAAGTGGGAGAATTTGCAACCAAAATAGTTGCTGTATCTGGGAAACCATTTCAGTTATGGGTGCCATACCATTAGTGTTCTTTATTCACTTTCATAAGCAGGCAAGTAAACTACTCTGTTGTCCCAAGGCAGCCCTAAAGTATTTCAAATTGGGTTAAGAAGAATTTGGAAGTCATTTTCTGCAAGAAGGATTGAGAGCTTTTTCTGGAAAGGAAAGATGATGTGAGAGCCAAAGGAGATGCAATCCCTCACTGCGATGATACAACGGCGATGAACAGGCTACAGTGGAGCAATTCAGAAAAATCAAATCCACCGTTAAAGAGGAGATTGACCCTTTATTAAATCAAACAATCCCTCTAGTCTGAACATATCCATTTGGAGGAGCTTTGCATTCATGATAAAAGATAAAGGTTTCAATTTGACCAAATTAGCCAAGTCTTTCCCCCAGCAACTGCATTAACAGCTACAATTACCATTTGATAGAAAGAGAAATTGCTTAATATGACTTCAAGAAATAACTAATAATAGCCATAAAGTGCTTACATAGTCCATTTTCAGGGTGCTTTACCATAGTGCTGTGACTGAATGAGTAAAGCAGAAGGCAGTTCTCTGCAGGCTGTGGGTCTGTTTTTATGGTGTAATTGTGTAGCAAGTGAGGCACCACTCTTAGGAGGGGCTGGGTGAACTGATCACAGGAGTGTGAAAGCAGAAGACTGCAGGGGCAGATATTTTATATACAAGACTGCTCCAGATAAAAATTTCAGTTAAGAAGAGGTTTGATAAATGTCTGCTACACTTAAGCCTGGTTGGAAGTGTTTGGGCCTATAAACGGACCTGAAGTGATGGTGGAGATGCACTGCGTGGCTGGCTGCCACAGGTGTGGGTGTACCTGGCTCTGCAGGGAGTTGATCTGCACCTCCAGCTCTTTGATCTTCTCCTCCTGTTTCTGGAGCTCACCTTGTGCCACCTGTCGTGCGCTGAACTCCTCGTCGAACTGCAAAAAGTCACACAAGCAAACACCATGCTTTCACAGGGACCAGCGCATGAAGGACACACCAATCCGTACCCTAGCAATAGTGCACACAGTGTGCAGCTAGCAACGCACACCAGGGAGCAGGGTGTGGGGATGGTGCCATTAGCAGTCATGGGATTCAAACCCACGACCTTCTGATCAAAGGGGCACCTCACTAAACACCAGGTCACCAGCTGCTGGTTAGGGAGGATCTGAGGAATGTCTGAGGAAGACGTCACCCGAGATATCCGCACAATTTCACAGCTGTCTGTTTAGTAACTGTGTGAGAAGTTCTGTCATTTAAAGTTGAATGTAATGAATTTGGTCTCGCAGTACTCTCAGGAATTTGACAGAGATTCCGGTTAAATCTGTACGAAAAGCCAAAACTTTTAAAGCAACATAGTATCAGCTTTAATAAGGAATTAAAGGAACCCCAGTACTTCCTCCTCTCTTTTGTCCTGTGTCTCCTATTTGTGTTTTCAGTTCTGGAGAAAATTATACTGGAAAATCAACAGAAGAGTAAACTAAAAAGCAAAAGGTGAGGAATTAAAAAGAGTTATCTGTGTGAGTCTTGAGTGACTGGGTCTGCTAAAGATCTCCTCTGGATCTGTCAGGTTCTGGGGCTGGCGCTGAGCAACACGGAGTTTCAGCTCCTCCACAGAGTTCCGATTGGGTTTAGGTCTGGAGACTGGCTAGGCCACTCCAGAACCTTGATCTGCTTCTTACGGAGCCGCTCCTCGGTTCTCCTGGCTGTGAGCTTCGGGTCGCTGTCGTGTTGGACGACCCCCACGACCCTCTTCAGTGCTCTGACTGAGGGAAGGAGGCTGCTGCTCACAATCTCACAATACATTCATTCTGCTAACACTGATACAACGTCATGTAGCGGAGCTGGCAGCTATTGATCAGGCCAAAGAAATCAATGATCTGTCTGCCTGTTCTGGGGGAAAATTTTGGTGTTGGGAAAACAACAGCATATAAATTGCTCTTGCACGGTTCTCCACTGTTCTCCACTGTTCTCCACTGTTCTCCACTGTTCTCCACGGTTCTCCACGGTTCTCCACTGTTCTCCACTGTTCTCCACGGTTCTCCACGGTTCTCCACGGTTCTCGCCTTACCTTTTTGGAGAAGTCCGCTGCTCTCTGTTCACTCTCCTCCACCTTGGCCTTATCCACACACTGATCTGCCAATCACACAGAAACACACAAGCAAAATCAGCAATCACACTGCAATACCCCCAACTTACACTACTCTGTTTAAAATTCAGAATGAAGACAATAGAAGGAGCGAAAGAGGAAGAAAAAAAGGAGAAAATGACAAATGAACACCCGCACAACCTCAACCCTTCAGATACTCGCTGTGTAGAAATCTGAATTCTGTTAGCAGGTTTGAGAAGTGACCTTAAAAAAAAAGCTGCCCATCACATTTATTTCAACTCATTGAAGCAAAGAGGCAGGAAAACGTTTAGCGAGCGTTTCTTCACCACTTATTGTACTGTTTGTAGCATAATCTGGGAAAAAAGAAAAAGCATCGCTCATGCATCACTATATTTGTATTATTTCCCCGGAGCAGATCACATTAATCAAACTATAATCAACTTTTCAATAAAATCTACTTTTTCAACATTATATTGTGAGCACTAAACGCAGCGTAGCTGAGCCGTGTTTAGAGCATGCGACTTTATTGATAATGTTTTATTTGTGCATAATGAGTGTGAGTCAGGTGAGTGCAGGTGGGGCAAGGACACGCTAATGCTTTCAGCAGTTCAGCATCAGCTGTGGTTCCTTATGCGTGACATGATTTAACACTTATACGACTCCAGAATCACTTAATGTGATCATCCTGTTTATTTCAGTACTGAGATTTCGCAGCTTTAAACGTTTTTTTTTTTATTGTGCTGCTATTCTTTTCAGTGTGGTGATTCTTTCGCACATCTGCGGATCTTAACAATAATAGTTAAATGTGCGATTAACTACTTAGATTTGAACGCTACAAGACAGTTTAAAAGGTCAAAAATGCATTCGAACGCTTGGAATGAATACAGGACGGCCTTATGGAGATGGATAGCTAAAAATAACAATAGCATACCGATGAGATGAGTGAAGTCTACGTCCAGCCTCTCTCTGAAGCCAAAGTCAGGGTCCATTCCACTCCGGTGAAGGACAACCTGAGACACACACTCTTCAAGCACTTTGTAGTATTGTGGCCTGTGAGACGCATGAGGACAAATGTGACAAAGCTGTCAAATTAATATGAAAAACAATTTCCTTTTAAGACAGAAAACATCATAAATCACTTTGTAAAACTTACCTCTTACTAATATTTCATACCCCTGAAAAAGACTTCTGCACTAAAAGCTAGACGGCTCTGTGTCTATTCAAGGTGACAGAAGCTTCCACACTGCTCTCCCTAATTTGCAGTCATCCTTGGCAATTAAGCAGTAAACCTGAGCTGCAGATCTGATCAGTGATCCCTCTGTTATTAGGTGCACAATGCCAGAGAAAGCATGGCCTTGTGTTTTTGGTGTCGGTCGGTGTGGGGGTGCTCAGTGGAAGAGTGTGTTGGGTTCCCCCCGGGACTTGATGCTGCCAGAGTGTGGCATGTGACCTTTTCCGAGTTATATTCTCAACTTTAATTGCAAGTGACATTTAGCAAATACAATGTCAACTTAAGCCGAGCTACGGAGTAGAAAATAATTATGTTCCAAGCATGACCTTGAATATCTCCCGTATATCCACAATTTTCCTTCCAGAGATGTGTAATCTCCCCTCCCCTCTCCTCTCCGTGCTGCCAATCAGCCCCGAACTATAATCACCATTCTGCCTCGCTTCACCTCTTAACCAGCGGTGGAGAATACTGGCTTTTTGTATACTCTCAATAACAGAACTCAGTAACAGAACTCAGTAACAGAACTCAGTAACAGAACTCAGTAACAGAACTCAGTAACAGAACTCAGTAACAGAACTCA
>JBBPDC010000084.1:14864378-14876804 GCA_037974485.1 Hemigrammopetersius urotaenia | reverse complement strand
TCTCTTTCTCTCTCTCTGTTTGTCTCTCTCTCTATCGCTCTGTCTCTGTGTCTCTCTGCCCCCCCTTCTCTCTCTCTCTCTCTCTCTCTCTTTCTCTGTCTCTCCCCCCCCGTCTCTCTCTCTCTCTGTCTCTGTCTGTGTCTCTCTGTCTCTGTCATCTCTCTCTCTGTCTCTGTCTCTCTCTCTCTCTCGGTTTCTGTCTCTGTCTCTCTCTCTCTCTCGGTTGCTGTCTCTCTCTCTCTCTCGGTTGCTGTCTCTGTCTCTCTCTTTTAGGTTAGTGTTGTCCTCTGTGTCGGACTACTTTGCAGCCATGTTCACCAGTGACGTAAGAGAAGCGAAGCAAGAGGAGGTGAAGATGGAGGGAGTTGATCCAGATGCACTGTGGGTCTTGGTGCAGTATGCATACACAGGTAGGTTGAGGTGTTGACGTGACTCCTGGTGAATCTGATAATAAAGGTCATTTCTGCCTGGAAAGGAAAATATTGGGCCTAAATTACTATCGGTCACTGCTTGTTTATCTCAATCGCTCAATTGCTCTTTCTTGTTTTCTTGTTTTCTCCCCCCTCCCCTCTCTTTCCTTGCCTCTCTGTTTCTTTTTCCGCTTCTGTTTCTTCCTCTCTTTTTCACTTTTTTTCTCTCTCTTTCTCCCTCTCTCCTTGCCTTGCTGTCTTTCTATTTCTAATTCATTTTCTTGTTCTATTATTCTCTCTCTATCACTTTCTTTCTTGCTCTGTCTCTCCTCCATCTGTCTCTTGCTCTCTCCCTTTGTTTATGTGTCTCTGTCTCTCTGCAGGTCGGTTGGAGTTGAGAGAGGACACTATAGAGAGTTTGCTCTCGGCTGCGTGTTTGCTGCAGTTGTCTGCGGTAGTTCAGGCGTGTTGTACGTACCTCATGAAGCAGCTGCACCCCTCGAACTGCCTTGGCATACGCTCCTTTGCCGACGCCCAGGGCTGCCAGGATCTGCACAAAGTGGCACACAACTACACCATGGTAACACACTCACATAGACACACACACAGATTGTACCCAGACACACTCAGTGAGCATAAAATGACACTATTGAACAAGGACTCCTGATACTTGAAACTGGATTCTTGAGCATGAAATTATACTATCTATCAGTACCTTCTGAATAGCTGTGAGGCTGAAGTTGGAGGCGTTTGAACAGGCAAGTGAGAGCTGAGCGAGACAGAGACAGAAAGGCTAGACAGCTTAATTAAAAAGAGAAATGTAAGCTGAAATTAACTGAAGCAAATGATTCTCACCCTTACATTTGTGACAGTGACAACTACAGCGCACAGGTCGGCCATAGGGTCAAAATTAAGCTGTGGCTGTTCAGCTGCTTCAGTTGCATGTCGCTGTGTGTTTTTTCTTTAATAGAAAAAGTTTTTATCTGCAGCTTTTGCGCACCTCATTATTTGCCATATGTATTACCATGTTAGTTTAATTTGTTATTTGTCAGTATATAGCCCTGTGGGGCTGCATTTTATCCTCTAGCCTTGGTTTTACAGAATTTTATATCTAAATACATCATACAAGCTTTAGGAATCCCTGTGGTGTCACCAGGCTTGGCTGCTTGGCTAGCCACTGATCTGTAGGCTAATAAATATAACCAAACAGCATTAGTGTAACTTCTACCTCTGGTCTTGAACAACATCATAAGGAAAACAGAGATTCTTTTTTTATTCAGCACAAAATTGGACACAAGAGACCAGAAGTTTTGACCCTTTGAGTCAGAAGAAGCCAGACTGAAATCAGGTATAGCTAGCTGCCTTGCTTACTTTAGCTTTTGGCTTATTGTGTTTCTAACCTGATGAGTCACTCAGAGCAATTCATCCTCTTCACTGTAGTGATGCTTTCCAGGGGGTTAATACAGTAAACAGCTGCAATAAGATAAATGGCCTCCAAAAGGCAAAATGAGCTGTTTGCCTTCTTTTCTTCCCCAGAATGTTTAAGTTTTTTCTTTTAAAAGGTGGTTTTATAAAGGTTCAGTGTGTAAAGGCCTATACACACCTGTCCTATAAACATAGCTGGTCATTCTTAATCTAACCATTGACCAAATATACCCTTGAGTGAAGACAATCCTGTACTAGCAGTTTGTTTATTAAACAAATAAAGCAAAACAACTTCTCTTACAATTATTATAGACTGGCGTAGCTCCATCTGTAGCAAAGGCCAATAAATGCGATCTGTTCATTCTGGTTAATTTCAATCACAGTACTTAACCGTAACCCCTACACATCACACTCACCACACACACACACACACACACACACACACACACACACACACACACACACACACACACACACACACACAGATTTTTCCTCAAAAATCTCAACTTTCTGATCGTGAGTATAAACGTATTATTACTGCTGTGTTTTCTTTTGAACCGGCTGCTTTTGTCTGGCACTGAACTCTGCAGTATATAATAAGGCCAATTATAGTGAAAGAGTGTAACTCTGCCCCTTTCTCTCTCTCTCTCTCTTTCTCCTTTTTTCCTGTTTCTCCTTTCTCTCTTCTTTTCTTTTCCTTTTTCTTTCTTTCTCTTTTTCTCGTTTGCTGTCTCTTCTCTCTATCCCTTTTTTCCTCTTTGTTGTTTTTTTACGCAGTCCCAAATACACATCCTGGAGGATTTATCCTCCTCTGCAGTTAACTGTGCCAAAACTTTCCACAGTGCATACTCTCGTTGTGTGTGTGTGTGTGTGTGTGTGTGTGTGTGTGTGTGTCTGAGAGAGAGAGAGAGAGAGAGAGAGAGTCAGCGACTGAACCGGGTGAGTGTGTGTTTAATTGGTCACGCTAGTGTTCCCCTTCACAAACCTTGGGCTCTTTCGTTTGATGTTGCTCTGTTCCTGAGGGAAGCTCATTCAGAAAATATAGCCCATAATAGCCCGCCCACGGTTACCAACTGGGGAGTTGTCATGGAGACTGCATGGAAAACTTGCCTCATTTTCTTTCTGTCCTCCTATTTCCTCCCTGTTGTTTTCTCCTTCCTCTTCCCTTTTCCCTCAACCCCCCCACCTCCTTAATTCTGCCTCTGTTGTTCTGTTTCTTGGTTTTTATCTCTAATTCTGTGTATCTGTGTTCCTCAGTCGCTTGAGCTTTAATTGGCCCAAACCCTACGGCAACCACCTTAAAATGAGCTCCACATTTCATTGTAGCTTCACAGAATTCTGAACCCAACTCTATCCCTATGGAATTCTAATCCTGACTCTAGAATCACAGAATCTGGACCAGACTCCAGCCTTAAAGAATAAGTATGACTGACAGAATTCTCAATCCATCTCTTACAGACAACCAGCCTGACTGTAGCCCAACAAGACACCCGAATTCTGTCTGAGCTGGGCGGGAGAGTTACAAAATTCTGTCCCAACCCAATTCTAACCCAACAAAATTCTATCCTACATCCAACTATAGTCTGACCAAAGGATGTCCTAACCGATCTGTAACCTGACAAAACTCTTTCTCAACCTTAATGTATCCCAACACCGTTCTATCCCAGACTAAATATATTCTGTTTGAACTTGACTGAAGCTCAAAAAAACAGTTGTGGTTCATCAGTCACATTCTCAGCAATCCAGTATTAAGACTGAATTACACTTGAAGTGAATTAGGGATAAATGTGAGCCAAAATCCATTAAAGATGTTGATGAGCTATGGGAAACCGTAGTGTGAAGTTTGAACATAGTTTGAGCATTGAAAGCTAGTTTAAAAAGCTCATACTTCACATGCCAGTGTAAACAGTAAGACTGTGTTACGACTAAAGTTTTTCTTTCCCAAATCTTTTTCTACATTTCAGGAGCACTTCCTGGGTGTCATGAAGAACCAGGAGTTTCTGCTGCTGCCAGCAAGCGAGGTGGAGAAGCTTCTGGCTTCGGATGATATGAACGTCCCGGATGAAGAAACCGTGGTATCAGCTCTGCTCAGCTGGGTCCGCCACGACCCCCCCTCCCGCCAGACACAGCTGGCCAGCCTTCTGGCTCATGTGCGCCTGCCTTTACTCAAACCACAGGTCAGTCTGACTGTCAGTCAATACAACAGTAGCTTAGAGTGCTCAGTCTGACTGCCAGTCAATACATCACTCACTCTGACAGGTCAGTCTGACTGCCAGTCAGTGCTCCCAGCCACTCTCACTCCCACCCAGTAACCAAGTCTGGCTCTCAGTTAGTTCACAAATCACTGCAGTAGATCAGGCTGGCAGTCAGTCACACCACCGATCATGTGTCATGCAAGTGGCATGTGAATTTCATTTCCATTTTTTGGATCATTAAGTGCAACAATATAAATAACCTTCAACTTAAATGCTGAGTATGTTTGTGTGTGTGTGTGCGCGTGTGTGTGCGCGTGTGTGTGCGCGTGTGTGTGCGTGTGTGTGTGTGTGTGTGTGTGTGTGTGTGTGTGTGAGCTCTGACAGTGTCTGGAGAGAAAGATAAGAGTGCTATTGTGGTCCTTCTCTTTTCCTTGTCTTAACCTCCAAAGGATATCTGAAGAGGATAGTTCTCATCACACACACACACACACACACACACACACGCAGCCTAACACATAACTACTTCTCCTCTGTGACTTCTAGTTTCACAGAGAAAAGAGACACATACAGACCACTTAAAGTCCTTGTTGGATTTTGGCACATAAATTACATTTTTGAGCAGAATTAATTAGAATAGTCCTTGTCCTTGTGTCTTCTAGACTTTAAAACTTAACTTTTCCCTCTAGACTCCCCAAGAATGAGACCTTATGCGCAGAGATTAAACTGGGATTTGTGCTGTGGGGGGCTCTGTGGGGACGTTTGAATGGTGGCCAGGGAGATGGCGCTAATATTTATTGACCTTGAGGGGGGTGGGGTGTATTTAGGGTAGTTGGGGGGTTGTATTTGGGGAGTGAGTGTTGCAGCACCAAACAGCCCTGTACTGGTGGATTAAATTATTCATTTATTACCTAATGTTGCTTCACACCTCTTTAAAGGGATGATTCCTGGCTCTTGGCATGGCTAATAACTTTGCAGGCATTTTATTCACCAGAAGACATTTTATTGCAAAAATTAAAAACGTATTTAATGAACAATTCTGTACTTTAATTGAATAGTTAAATTGATTCCTTCCCCCACCCACCCCCCTGTTCATCATTCTGGACACACTTAAGGTCTGAGGAACAACTTCCAGTGTAATTCAGGAGGAGAAGCAGCATGAGCTAATTCGAGTGTTTCTCTAACCATTATTCTTCATATTTCACTTTCCTCTCTCTCTCTCTCTCTCATCTTGTCCATTTCTCAGTTCTCTCCTTTTTCCCTTTTTCCTTCAATGGATGATTGATTCCATGGACTTCTTCACTCAAGCTCTCTCATTCTGCCTCTGTTTCCCCCTCAGTAAATTTCTCTAACCCTCAAGAAAGCAAAAAGAAGTCGAAGCAGGAAGGAGGGTGAAATATTGAAATCAGTCGGGGGCGATCGAGGCGTTGCTCCTGCCTGGGTAGCCGTGTCCGTGCCATTCAATCTAAATGGAAATCTCAGCTTCTTTCATCCTCTTCGGCGGAAAGGAGATTTCTTTTTCCTCTCTTTTCAGCTGCTGGTTTGGTCCTCTGAACGTGAGCCTAATCATTGCTCTCGTATGCACACGCCCCAGGAGACCAGCCAGGGAGAGATGAAATATCAAATAATGGACAGATTGACAAAGGCATCACAGAGCGGCTTTACATCCAGAAGAGATGAAAATGTTTGCGTTCGTTTTTCAGCAAGTAAGCAGAGGGAGGAGGGGATGAGGAGAGGAGAGGAGGAGCGGGCAGACGTGATGGATGAAGGGTGAGAGCAAGATGAAAGGAGGAGATAGATGGAGGGATAGCCGAGGTAGACAGTGCGGTGTAATGAAAGTGTAAGGGACGTTATGAAAGCTGTAAGTAGGCAGGCTCGCGGGGGCACCTGATAGATTTTATAAAGGATTCAATTAGGAGGCATTGAATTTGGATGAGGCATAGGCACACATGAGTGCGCACACAGACACACACACACACACACACACACACACACACACACATATTAGTAGCGAGTTTGATGACCTGCTTGTTCAGCAGCATGCTGCCACACTGAGTACATCCATCTTATAACTACACTGGTTGTCTATTAGATTACAAAGATAACCCTATAGGTGCATATACAGATCTGAGAAAAAATGATATAAAACCAAAACCAAAACGTCACTAAACAAAGCAACACAAACGGAACACTTCCTCCCTCACTGATACAGCACATAACTGCGTATTCTTTTACCACGTGCCACTAAACCTGTTCACCCACGTGAGCACCGTAAACTGTAAATCATATGACAAGATGTCGTAACTCGAGGACCCCCTGTATCTGTTTTTAGACACTTTCAGCCCTGTTCATCAGTGCATTGGCACGGTCATGGAACCGCACTTTAATAGATATTATTTGAAACATTAACCACTCTTGGCACTGGCACATGTTTAGTAGGCATAGTAGAGTTTCAGGGGCTTTTACACATCACTGCTAGTGGTCCACAACTCCACTCATGCAGCAGAGCAGCCCTGTGGTCATAGTCTGTCCACAGATGAAGGGCAAGATGTAAACTTTGATAAAGATAAAGTGAACCATTTGTCACACATGAACATGCCACAAGGTGTGAACTGTTTGAAATTTGTCCTCTGTATTTAACCCACTCACCCAAGTGAAGCAGTGGGCAGCCCCCGACACTGTGGGTGGGCGTACCATGCGTGTACCATGCTCAACGGTAACTCAGTGGTGTCACTGGCAGCCCTGGGATGATGCTGCTACTTTCAGAAAGTCTTACCCAGAAAAGTGCTATATGATTACTCTGTTGGCCTGAAGCCAGCAATTACTGGCTAATGAAAAGTGTGTGTGCGAGGCTGCATTTGCATGCATAATTCTTTGGGGTTTTTTGTGTCCTTTGTGTGTCTCTGCTTTAACAAGCATCTGTGTGTGTGTTTGTGTGTGTGTGTTTGTGTGTGTGTGTTTGTGTGTGTGTATCTTAAAGACATGTGTCTGTGGGTGTGTATTGCACAAGCAGACTTCATTACTGTGAGATTAGGACACTGAGCAGGGGCTTCCTTCTAATTAAAAACTCTTCCGGCTGCTATTCCATGAGCAAGGGAAGAGATAAACAGAGAGGAAGAAGGGAACGGGGGGTTGAGTGCAGCAGGCAGCACCTCATTAATGTGGTTCTGAGAGGTTGCAGTGTGAAAGAATTCGAGAGGAACAGAAAGAAGAGGAAAAAATAGAAGTACCTGACATGGTGATGCATGAGTTGGTAATAGTTCTTGACCTCACTGGAACAATATTATGGAAATAAATGAGTATGGGTGTGCAAATATAGTGTGGAACAAAGGTTGTAGCTTAGTTGTCTGTAGCTTTTAGCAGATACAGAGAACAGCCTGCTCTTGAGTCAAGGAAGGTTTATGGGTAATGTAGTGGCTTTTTGTTCTTCATGTTGTAAGTATTGGTAGCTATGGAACATAATTTTAAGGCACATTGTGAGGTGTGGGTTTGTGAGTAATGTATTTTTTGTCTATTTATAGTTTCTGGCTGATATGGAAGGCAACCCCCTCCTGAGGGACAGTGTGGAGTGCCAGCGGTTGGTCATGGAAGCTATGAAGTACCACTTGTTGCCAGAGCGACGGCCTCTGCTGCAGAGCCCCAGGACACGCCCTCGAAAAGCCACTGTGGGGGCACTGTTTGCCGTAGGTGGCATGGATGCCACGAAAGGTATCTGAGCTCACAATATACTTTGGGAATTGGAATCTTACAAATAGAGCGCCTACAAATAGAGCATTTGAAATGGGGCAGACCATAGAACAGGAATGTAAATGGACAATGTTGTCATTTCTGGTCTCAGCATGTGTGTACAATGTAGTCCAGTATTCAAGTGTTTATGTATGTAACTGTTGCACTGAATCCCTTAGTGATGACAACTGGCTGAGAGAGCCTCATTCTCCATTCATTATTACACAATTGGACATTGTAAGGTCTTATACAGGTGCAGATGATCTGTCTGCTCTCTGGCCTCTCTGATTTTGCTAGCTGCTGTTGCTGGTTTGGACCGACTTGACTTTAAATAAAACACTGTAGCAGACATTGTTTGTGAAAGTTCCAAAATTTAAATGTTGGAATGTATTTCATTCAAATTCTTAATTTATACAGATGTGAAAGACCACACTGGCAAGACATATTAAGTGTAGATTTTAATTTACTTATCAAGCCAACATATTCAAGCGTGGCAGTGTTACATTAGAAACTTCATTGTATGGATCTGGTTTTATATAAAATGATATAACAATTTGTGTATTTTATCCTTTCTGTGAAAGAAGTCATTGTAAGGGCAAAGTATGGTTGTGGGTAGCTTATTATACAACAGAAATGTATGTTCTGGTGATATTTTTGATTATGTTTGAAACTAAAGAAAGGCTGTAGGGGTGGCCTGTAGTTCAAAGGTGTGATTTAGTTCACCTAGATTTGATTAGTTTTTATTGTGATGTTCTCAGGTGCCACCAGTATTGAGCAGTACTGCTTGCGGAGAGATTCATGGCGGCAGGTGGCGGTGATGAGTGGCCGGCGACTACAGTTCGGGGTGGCTGTTCTTGATGACCGCCTCTATGTGGTGGGGGGGCGCGACGGCCTAAAGACCCTGAATACAGTGGAGTGTTACAATCCTCGGAGTAAAAGCTGGAGTGTCATGCCCCCCATGTCAACACACCGTCATGGCCTAGGTGAGCCACCTCTGATCCTTTTTGTGTCTCCAAAGATTTCTTGTAGATGAGACACTTTGCTCACTAAAGAGAAGGAGACCAACTTGTGTATGAAGAATCTGTGTGTATGTATTTGTGTTGTTAAACATTTCACATTTATTTACTGTTACATTCTCTGATAAAATAATGTGTGAATGGGGCTCATTTCTGTTATATGCATGACTGTGTGTTTCATTAACGTGTAGCCTCTATTGATCTAATTTGTCCAGCACATCTTACAGATACTTAATTTGGATCTGCAGAATTTGGAGTCAGCACCTTCAACTTTTGTTCCTCAAAACACTCTTAAACCGCTACACTGCCCCATAAGTCGTTCACTGTGTGTTTCAACACCCTTCGGTGATTTGTGCTACAGTATGTCTTTTGTGTTCGACTGAGCAAGATGGGCTAGTCTTTGCTTCATTCATCGGTTGTCCTTTCTTGGAGCACTTTTGGTAGGTACTGAGCATTGCATACCAGGAACAGCACAGGAACAGCACAGGAACAGATCTGCTGTTTTGGAGATGCTCTGACCTATCCATTACAATTTTCTGTTGTCAAGGTTGCTCAGATTCTTCTCACCTGTTCTTGCATCCAACACATCAACTTCAAGAACTGATTGTAGGACACTTGCCAAGGGCCCAAGAGGTCATGGGTTCGAATCCTACTTTAATCACCACCCCTGGGTTCCTGAGCAAGACCCTTAACCCCAAGTTGCTACAGACTGTCCCCTGTAGTTAGGGAATGGAAGTGGCTTTGAATAAAAGTGTCTAGTGAATGCTGTAAATGTAAAATGTAATATATTTGCTAATATCTCCCACCGCTTGACAGGTGTCACTTTAAGAAGGCACTCAATGTTTTTCACGTCACCTGTCAGTGATTATATGTAGTGAATGAAGTTTCTGTTAAGTGAATGTGTATTGTACTGTTTGTATAGGTGTTGCAGTATTAGAGGGCCCCATGTACGCAGTCGGAGGTCATGATGGGTGGAGTTATCTGAGCACAGTGGAGCGCTGGGATCCTCAGGCCCGACAGTGGAGTTTTGTTGCGTCTATGGCAACGCCCCGAAGTACTGTGGGAGTTGCAGTCCTGAACAGCAAGTGAGTGCTGATGCCAGACATGTATGCATGGATGCTAAGGCTAATGATTATTTTTGTAATAGGTTAACCTATTAAAAAGATCAGCAATAAAACAATTATTTGCTTATTCGTGGGAATTAAAAGACAAATACTCAATTAATATACTGCACTAACCTTTAAGTTTCAAAACCTCTCATTAATGAAAGTCCTTAGAATTTTGAAAAAAATTGAATTTATCTAAAAATTTTAAAGTAAATCCATAAAATGTAGATTGTTTCATTGTTTCATTATTGTTGTACATTATTGTCTACATATTTTGGTATATCACCTGTTCAGGATCCAAAATCTCAAATATCTTTTGCTCACTTTGTATTTTTTTCTCTCTATGTCTTGCTCACTTTGTCTCTTTTCTCTCTCTCTCTCTCCCTCTCTGTATCTGTCTCTCTCTCGCGCGCGCTCTCTCTCCCTCTCTCGCTCGCTCTCTCTCTCTTTATCTGTCTCTCTCTCTCACTCTGTATCTGTATCTCTCCCTCTCTCTCTTGCTCTCCCTCGCTCGCTCTCCTTCTCTCGCGCGCGCGCTCTCCGTCTCTCTCTCTCTCTCTCTGTATCTGTATCTCTCCCTCTCTCTCTCGCACTCCCTCTCTCTCTGTCTGACTGTCTCTCTCTCTCTCCCTATCTGTATCTGTATCTCTCCTTCTCTCGCTCTCCCTGTCTCTCGCTCTCCCACTCTCTCTGTCTCTCTCACTCTCTCTCGCTCTCTCTCTCTGTCTCTCTCTCTCTCTCTCTCTCTCTGCAGGCTGTATGCAGTAGGAGGCAGAGACGGTAGTTCGTGTCTTAAGTCAGTTGAATGTTTCGATCCTCACACCAACAAATGGAGCGCCTGTGCACCCATGACCAAACGCAGGGGTGGTGTTGGCGTAGCGACCTGGAATGGCTTCTTGTATGCTATCGGCGGCCATGATGCCCCTGCATCTAGTCTCACATCCCGACTCTCTGACTGTGTGGAGAGGTGAGGAGGCAGGTCACTGTTAGTGGCACATTCTAGTTCTTCCCTATTTAGTCTTTTTTACAGTTAAGCTTGAACAAATCTACATACAGGCAATATAAAATCCACAATGCATGAATACACAACCATCAGTGTTATATCGAAATTCTGTAACTGCCAAGATAAAGTAATGTTAGAAAAAGCAGAAAGAAGTGCAGGGGGCTCAACCTAATTAGAATGATTAGAAGTGACGAAAAATGACAAACTCAAATGACTCTGTTGAAATAAAAACTTGGAGTCACCTTGGGCTGGATGCAAACCCCCAGCCCCTGCATTTGAAGGTTAATGTGCAGCCCGGTACACTGCTTAATGAGATAGAATACGACTAGAAACATAAAATGAATTGCATGCCAGACTGATTGGCTCAAATGGACAGAGAAAACGACTTGCAGATTTTCTCCAGAATTAAAGTGGAGACATTAGAAACTTGAACCAGAACGTGAACTAGACAATTCGGGGAAGTCGCAAGGAAGCAAGGTGTGAACAAGGTGTGGAGAGGAAGGTGAGAACAGGGAGACCCGGAGGTAAACTCTACACAAAGAGAACCCACAACTGAGCACTGAGTTGTGGACATGCTCTTCTTAAGTAGGAAAGACAGGTGATGCCAGTTGCATCATGATTTATGAGGAAGGTGGCCTGTGGCCGGGGACAGTCTAACAGGTGGCATGGCAGCAGGCTGGGAGCATTTCCTGATTAATTGGACTGCAGAAAGAGTCACATTATTATACATTAAAATGTATATTTTGTCTTCTCATACAAAGGAGTCATTTCAGAGATCAATGGTTTTGCCCTGAAAGCAATGATATACACCGTATGCACCATATAGTTTTAAGTGTTGTTAGTGTTAAAACATGAGTATTACAATAAATACTAATAACATTTATACAGTGGTTTAGATACAGCAAAGTGTTCTCTTAACCTTTTTTTTTTCATTATACTAAATTAGTGTGTTGTTTATAAATTTATAAATCCACATGACTGGAGGCATCGAGCAGAAATATGCACCCAAACCTGTGTTCTTCTAGCCAGCTTACAAAATATCAACTACTTTATAGAAAAAAAGAAACCTTGATCGTTTTATTGCTTTCTTGTTTGTGTTTATTCACACATACACAGTTTTTTGCCCAAGACTGTGTGCGCGCGCGTGGTGTATGTGTTTTAACATTTATCCACAAGGGGATGCTATTAGTTTTTGATGCCTCAGAAGAGTGGTGCTTTGCATTTTTGACACTTTGCATTTTTAATTAATCTAATAGTATTCATTTATAAAACATTACATCAGAAATGTTCAATACTCTTATTTGTATGCACTAAAATGTCAACATTTTGTACATTGCTGTAAAATATTTAAAGTGAGAATTGCAGTTGATCTAAGAATCAAATATTATTCCCATCCCAAATGATTTGGATGAAAAATAGTAAGTGTTTTTGTAACTAGGGAGCATCCGGATTCTTCAGTACCTACATATTCTATTTCTGTGTGTGTGTGTGTGTGTGTGTGTGTGTGTGTGTGTGTGTGTGTGTGTGTGTGTGTGTGTGTGTGTGTGT
>JBBPDC010000084.1:14853651-14864278 GCA_037974485.1 Hemigrammopetersius urotaenia | reverse complement strand
ATCCAATGTGTACTCGCAGCTTTATTAACAGCATTTTCATAACAACGAGCCGACAACAGAACACGGGTAACATCCACAGGGTTTTTTTTTCTGTGCAGGCCTTTGGGTCATGTCGTACCGGTCCGCGGCCCGGGGTTTGTGGGCCACTGATTTAAAAGGTGAGAAAGAGGTTAGATATGTTAGAAATATTGTTAATTATATACTGTTCAAATAAACATTACTATTACATGTTTTTAAGATCTGCACAATAAAATATTTTTTTATATTTTGTAGTGATTTAACACTAGCTAGGAGAGCAGGAGAGAGAAGATGCATCAAAAGGTGAGGCAGCAAAAGCAGAACATGGAGGTGAAGTACTTGGGGAAAGAAAGTCAAGCTGCCCAGGGGCACGGCGAGTTTGTTTCGTCATGCACTGGGGATGAAGGTGAAAAGGTTCAATAAGTTTTGTTAAAAGTCAGTCTGAAGATGATTGTAATTTACCTGCACAGATCGTTCCAACACTTTCAGTTTGAGCACAGTAGCGAACTGAATCAGTTCTTCTTGCTCCACATTTGTTCAATGCAGGCTCTGATCCTGTACATGACCTTCCATTGAACAATATTGCTGCTGATCCTGGTCCAAAGTGTGCATCACTGAGTACATCTACGGCCTCTCCACAGCCCAGTTCTCTACACACCACTGCAGCATCACTCATATCCCAGTAATCATCACACACCGGTCTCCCCTCTCCTCTATGAAGAATTTCTACTCTCCCAGCACAGTGACTTCCACCATCCACCAACCTCACACTGTCTGTATTGTTTGTGATTACAATAGGTCACAAGAGATTACAATTTTCATATAATATAGTAAAATGTGTTTATTTTTATTTGATAGTAATTACTTACCAGCTGTGGTGAGTGAGATTGTGGAGAACAGAAGAATGAGAGTCACACAGCTGTTCATCTCCTTCTGACCTGCTCACACTCCGTTCAACTCAGCAGAACACACTTCACCTCTACTTCCCCAGAGAGACGGAAGAAACTGAGAGAGAGAGAGAGAGAGAGAGAGAGAGAGAGAGAGAGAGAGAGAGACAGAGAGAGCTCCAATCACACTCACTATGACCTTATTAGAAAGAGGAGAGGAAATCATCAAACGTTTTCAGCGACAAATCAGAGGAGGATTTTATTCTTTCTCCATAATTATCAATAGAGTGTCAGCGCTGATGAACACAACTCCACCTCCGTCTCTAGAGGGGTGTGTGTTTGTGTGTGTGTGTGTGTGTGTTTGTGTGTGTGTCACTAGCATGAAGGAAACTGACTTCAAAGAGAAGAAACACTCAAGTATAAAACAGCTTTAATGTTGCACCTGCTGATCCACACAATGATAAACACACACACACACATACACACACAGGCACACACATAGACGCACATGCCGAAACACACAGAGAAAGATATACACACACACCAACATACACAGGCATTGACATGTACCTACACGCACAGACACAGCCATACACAAACACACAAATGCACATGCACACACATACATATTAATACACAGACACTCACCCTCCTTTCAACATCCTTGCAAATCAACACACACTCCTGCTTCCTGTTTAAATCAGTTTCAGATACTTGACAGATATTTAAAAATGATGGGGGCCTGCATCTGTGTGCCAACTATCGGGGGCTCAATAACATCATGATCAAGAATCGCCTCCCGCTTCCACTCATAAATACCCTGGACTCTCTCTCTGGTGCCAAGACTTTTTCCAAACTGGATCTTCGGAGCGCTTACAATCTCGTCCGCATCAGAGAGGGAGATGAGTGGAAGACGGCCTTCATAACCCCCACCGGTCACTATGAAACGCTTGTTATGCCATTTGGTCTGTATAACATCCCCTCAGCCTTCCAACAGTTAATAAATGACGTTCTATGGGACATGCTGAGTCATTGCATTTTCACCTATTTAGATGAAATCCTCATCTACTCCAAGACCAGAGATGAGCACATCCAGCACGTCCGGGCAGTGTTAAAGAGGTTACTGGCCCATCAGCTGTTCTGTAAGTTGGAGAAATGTGCCTTTCACCAGCACACCACCACATTCCTAGGATTTGTTGTCTCCTCTCAGGGTGTGGCTATGGATCCTCAGAAGCTGGAGGCTGTGCTTTTGTGGCCCCTACCAACATCACTTAAGCAGCTGTTTTCTGGGGTTTGCCAATCGGCGATCTGGGGCTTCAGTTCAGTTGCGGCACCTCTGACTTCCCTTACCAGACCCAAGACTGGACCCTTTATACTTACCTCAGATGCCATTAACAGCTGTTCTTCTTCATCCGGATCAGACCAAACCTTTCGTTGTTGAGGTGGACGCTTCCGATGTGGGCGTTAGAGCCATCCTCTCACAGCAAGGTCCATACCAGAAACAACACCCTTGTTGTTGCTTCTCTAAAAAATTTGATCCCACGCAGCGACGTTATGGGGTGGGGGACCGTGAGTTGCTTGCCATCAACTGGGCTCTAAAAGAATGGCATCACTGGCTCCAGGGTGGCGGTGTCCCCCCGGTGCAAGGTCTTCTGCCCTCTGATCGGCTGGACCATCAGCCTCAAATCTGGTTACCATCCTCAGACGAATGGTCAGACAGAGCGGACCAATCAACAATTGGAGCAACTGTCATGCACACCAGGTCATGTGACGTCAATAGGCACAGGAAATGACTCACGTAAAGTATATAAATATGAAGCAGGTAGACTTCTACACACAGACGTTGAAGTTACATGCTTCATTGTGCTCGTGTCCCTACTCCAGCTCATCTCTGGTACTGTGAGTACTCTGGCTCTGAGGCGGGTTATATACCTTCTGTGTGTGGTGTGAGTCTTTACTCCTTTCAGAAGTGTTCTTAGAATAAACAGCGTGTCATCCACATTTGGGCTCTTCCACCACGCAACACCTGGGCATCTGATTCAGTCTATTCTCGTTCACTCGTGACACAATGACTAATTATGTTCTGATTAATTCCTCCTTAAGTACCCAGTTTTTGCCCCCTAACTATAAACAATAAATAAGTCCATTAACATAAGCATTGGACTTTCCAGAAACACCATGTATTCATGTACACCATGTACAGAAATTCTCATTGGTACTTTTGGTTTTTGGCTTAATTGTTTTGTGCCTGACTTTATGAAAATATTGGCACTTGAGTGTCCTTAATTAGGATTACTAATGGAGTAGAGGTGGACTTCTTAAAGAGTAACATATCTTTGAGAGACAGAATTCTTGCTGATTTCCAGGTGTTCAAATTCTTATGTGCAGCAGTGCAATATAAATAAATCATTTACAAATCATATAATATGATTTCCTGAATTTTTTTTTTACATTCTGTCTCTCACAGTGGGAATGTGCTTACAATGTGAATTTCAGACCCCTCCATGATTTCTAAGTGGGAGAACTTGCGAAATCGCAAGGTGTTCAAATACTTATGTTCCTCACTGTAATGCTATATTTTAAGTTAATAACCTGCAGTATTATCCTGCATAATATTTCTCACACCCCAAAGGAGCAGTGGTTTATGAGCTTAAAAGGGGCCAGCTGGGAAACGAAGATCCATCCTCAGACAGTGGTTAACCTCATACACGCAGGAGGCACAGAAACAGACTTCCATTGTCTTGATTGCTTTTTACTTCCAAACTTAAACTGAAACCTGGCACGAGGGCCGATGCATACAGCAAACATAAATACAGCATCAATACCGGACGGTGAACAATGGTGAACCCACAACCTAGAAACCCAGAGTGACATACTTATACACCCCACGTGATTACCCACACCTGCTTCTCATAAGGCCTCATTCCAGACCCGCCCTGGATCCGGAGTGAGGCCACGCTCATCTGAGTCACTACATTGGTGACCTCTTGTGGCCACCCTATGCTACAGGCCCCAGGTGTAACAGTACCCCCGCCCCAATGGCGCACCACCCGGGGTGCCCACAGCCCCCCCTCAACCCCAACAAGAGGGGAAGGCGGAGGCAAAGGAAACCGTCCAGTGAGCCTCACCCCGTCGTTCCTCGCCGACTTACCTCTTTTCCAACACCTTGCTTGATCAAGGCAACATGGGTGAGTTCCACTGGATGCTTCTCTTTGGAACTGACTCTCCCCTAGTGGGAGCACTACACTTTCCTTGGATGCAGAGCCCCTTGTCCAGAGTTCCTGCTTGTCTTTGGGGCCAATGCCCCTCACTGACAGCTCATCATTGTCCTTGTGGGCAGAGCTCCTTGTCTGGAGCCCCCCACTGTCCTTGGGGGCTGAGTCCCTTGTCAGGAGCCCCCCACTGTCCTTTGGGTCAGAGCCCCTTCTCACCAACTCCTTTCTGTCCTTGGGAGCCGAGTGTCTTGTGTGGAGCCCCCCACTGTACTTAGGGGCTCAGCCCCTTGTCAGGAGCCCCCCATTGTCTTTGTCCTGACTGGTAGGGCCTACCCCTGGAAGCCCTTCTGCTGGGAACCCTTCGTTGACTCGATGGGCCCTGCCTTTTTTTGAATGCCCTCTCGCCAGGTGCCCCTCACCACGGGCCAGCTGGGCAATGCCTCCTCCCGAAAGCACTTCTGCCCTGTCCTGCCCTGAGCTCCACTCCTGGTAACCCCTCTACGGAGCCGGTCGGGTCACCTGCAACACACCAGTACCCTCCCCAAAAAATTTCATGGAAAGGCCCCTGCCTTTACAGGTTCTGACTGCTCTACCCGGCCTACAGTTTCAAACTGCCCTACTTCTGGGCTAACGGTAGCGCCCACCACTCCAACTACGGGCTTATTTATGGCTTCATCTAGATCCTCTACTATTTTACTGACAAAACCTATCCAAAAGTATGCTTCAGGGCCAACAGCTTCCCTTGGACCTTTGCTAATGCCCCCTGACTCTACGGACCCTGCTTCCTGGTTACAGCCCTTTTGCACAACCAATGTAGACCCTAACAGCTCTCCTACGAAGTCCAGCAGCCAAAGTACAAGTGTATTGTCCGCTGTACTGTCCCCTCTGACCCTTGATACCCTATCGGGTGCAACGGCTGAGGTCCTAACTTTAACCGCAGGACTACTTGTACTACCTGCAAAGCTAACTGGGCTGGGAGCTAAGCTATCTGAGCTAAGAATTAAGCTAGCTGAGCTAAGAGCTAAGCGACCAGGGCTAAGAGCTGGGGTTTTTTGACGGGGAAGAGGAATGGGAGGCTGCAGCCATTTTCTCCGGAGTGTGGGCATGGGACGCTGGCTTTCCTGAGCTAAGCTATCTGTGCTAAGAGCTAAGCTACCTAGGCTATCTGAACTTAGAGCTAAGCTATTTGAGCTACGGGCTAGGCTATTAGGGCTATCAGCTAAGCGACCCGGGCCATGAGCTGGGGTTTGCTGCCGGGGAAGAGGAATGGGAGGCAGCAGTCCTTTCCTCCGGGGTGCGGGCACGGGACACTAGCTTTCATTCTCCTCCTTGTAACATAACCTCACAATTTTCAGTTAATCAAATGTGATATGAAGAAATGTACAGCTTCATCAATTAGAAACTGCAAAAGATTGCTCAAAATCATTCATATTTAAGTGTATACACAATAGAATGGGATTGACTGATTAGTAATTAGGTACATATTATTTATATAGCACATTTAAACACGAAGTCCCTATAATTAATGTACAACTTTACCCCACCATTAAAAGGAACTGTATCTTTTAGAGACGTGGTTCTCTGCAAGAAGTAACAGGAGCTGAAATCTGACCTTAAAAGAACAAACAGACAAAGTATGACCATAATATCTGTAGATGCAAGGCCTTAAAGTGCTTTAAAGAAATATTACTTTAAGGAAGCTGTTTTGTTTGTCAAATAAGTCTTGTCATCCAGTTCCTGGGAATCATCTAGTTTTGTCAAAATCTTCAGTGTTTTTTTTAAATAATATCCTGAAATCAGTGAAGGCTTCTATTAGACTACAGGTGAAACAATGTTTTACCAAAAAAATATTACAAAGAAAACTTTTTTATTGCTGTGAAACAAAAAAATGCTCATAAGGTTGCTCTCCTAATTTCAGCTCCTATAGTGTTAGTATACAATAGTGTTACAGCTGTATACAGCTCAGGTCAAAAACGTGAAAGAGCGCCGCCCCCAAAAGGCCCTTTTTTCTTATTTGATTACGTAATGTTTCCATACAATGTGTTTTCTGTTCACAGATTCTTAATACTTAACATAAAAAATAGACTAGTTTCTTTAGAACTTTATTGAGGGATAAAGTAGTTCTCTAGTGTATCTGAAGTTTGTGTTTGTGTGTGTATTTATCAGTGTGTGGATCAGCAGGTGCAGCTGTTTTACACTGGAGTGTTTCCTCTCTCTGAAGTCAGTCTCCTGTATGTTACTGACTTTTTCACCACATTGCTGTGAGTGTCTCTCCTCTCTCTCTCTCTCTCTCTCTCACACACACACACACACACACACACCTAGAGATGGAGGTGGTGTTGTGTGCTCTGCACTGAAGCTCTTTTGATAAATAAGGAGAAAGGATAAAAGCCTCCTCTGATTTGTCGCTGAAAATGTTTGATGATTTCCTCTCCTCTTTCTAATAAGGTCATAGTGAGTGTGATTGGAGCTCTCTCTCTCTCTCTCTCTCTCTGTTTCTTCAGTCTCTCTGGAGGAGTGGAGGTGAAGTGTTCTACTGAGTTGAACGGAGTGTGAGGAGGTCAGAGGGAGATGGACAGCTGTGTGACTCTCATTCTTCTGTTCTCCACAATTTCACTCACCACAGCTGGTAAGGAGACACTCTTTGTCAGAGTAATGTAGAAGTAATAATATTAAGAATATTAGAATTCTAGTTCTAAATCGCAGCGTGCTCAAATACTTATGTTCCTCAATGTATATATGGCAAAATAAAAGTACATTATTTTATTATTACATAACGTATATGGTGTGCCAGTAAAAAGATCTTCGCAGCAGAGTTGAACCGAAGTTTCTATGTTAAGCGGTTCGAGCTGCATTAATCCTGGAAGAATAATAATAATAATATCAGGGATAACAATAGTTAGCATGCCAATTCATTTCTTTAGTGTGTGAGTTTCTTTGCTCTTTGTTCCCTCTTTCTCTCTCTCTCTCTCTCTCTCTCTCTCTCTCTCTCTCTCTCCTACAGACAGTGTCAGTGTCTAGTTTTAATAGATCTCACGATTACTAAGATATTACAGTGATATTAAGAAAAAGTATGAATTGTAAATGAAGAAAACTGAAATAGTTGTGGGCGTTAGATTCTCTAAAACATATTGTTTGTCAAATGAGTCTTGTCATTCAGTTCCTGCGAATCATTTGGTTTTGTCAAAATCCTAAACTTTTATTTCAACACCACTACAAATCTTCACTTCATTTGAACTATGATTTATCTTTCTCCCTCTTTCTCAATTTCTTCCCCATCTTTTTAAATCCGTCTCTCTGTTGTACAGACAGTGTGAGGTTGGTGGATGGAGTGGATCGCTGTGCTGGGAGAGTGGAGGTTCTTCATAGAGGACGGTGGGGAACAGTGTGTAGTGATGACTGGGATATGAGAGATGCTGCAGTGGTGTGTAGAGAACTGGGCTGTGGAGAAGCTGTAGATGCACTGAGTGATGCTCACTTTGGAGAAGGATCAGGTAAAATCTGGATGGATGATGTGGGCTGTAATGGATCAGAGTCTACACTGAAAAACTGTAGCTCACAGGAATGGGGTGAGCATGACTGTGATCATGGTGAAGATTCTGGAGTCATCTGCTCGGGTAAGCTGTCATGTACTTCTTAGTGTGCCGCTGTTTTTTCTTCCTAAATATTTCTTTAAAATTTGAAATTAATTTCCTTTTCAAACAGCTCAATCAGTCATAATTAAATGTAGGTGCGCTGCATTGGGAGGTTTTCTGATTTAAATAATTATTTATCATTTTTAAATCATTTTTATTATACCTATTTAGAACCTGTATACATGATGTCTGACATCTTTTTGATCCTTCTCTTTTGAATTGTTTATTTCTGAAAAATTCGTCAGACACAAAGACACTCAACAATCTTATCAAGAAAGCTGGCTCGGCGGTGGGTGACGGATTGGACAACTGTGGCTGAAGGGAGAACATTATCTAGACTTCAGTCCATCATGGACAATGGTGATCACCCACTCCACAGTGTGGTGGCTGAACTGAGAAGTACCTTTAACCACAGATTCACCAGCTTAAAGTGCTCCATCGAAGGCCACAGGAAATCCTTCCTTCCCACCGCCATCAGACTCTACAGCTCGTCTCTTTGTCACACATCCACACAACAATCTGTGCAATAACCTGTTGCTACTATGTTGTTTCTTACAGGGTTTAAGTAACTATCATTATGTATATGTATATGTGCAATATTCTGCAATGTTCTTATAGAGTGCTAAAACATGATCATGATTTGCAATATGTTATTAAATTAATCATTTCATTAGGTCCAATATTTTATGTGCAATGGTCTTACCATGCCAATTACACTACTTATGTCAAAATTACTTATATACTACTGATCACTACTACATGCAGTAACATGCTCCTATAAACATCTGTGTCATTAGAAATTCACTTGACTGTAAGTTACTTATCTGTAGTATTTATATCTAACATTCATGTATATAGCATAGTGTATTTCATATAGTTTTTTCTACAGATGTTTTTGTATTTATTTAAGCTTTACATTTGATATTGTTCTTCTCTCTGTGTCTTTGCAGTCATAACATAGGTAAACGTTTTCTGATTCTGATATTATTATTGAATAGCAGATCAATGCACCACTAATCTGTTAACAGTATTATATCACTTAAAAGAAATGATCTGTATTTCCGCTTGGTAATATTTCAGGAGCCGTCAGGCTTGCTGGTGGTTCTCGCTGCTCTGGGAGAGTGGAAGTTCTTCATGGAGGGACCTGGTTCACAGTGTGTGATGCTGACTTTGACCAGCAGGATGCAGAGGTTGTGTGTGGAGAGCTGGGCTGTGGTCTTCCTGTGGAGGTGCTGGGAGCAGCTGCTTTTGGCAGAGGGGAGGATCAGGTGTGGTCAGAGGGGCTTCAGTGTAGAGGAAATGAATCTCAGATTTACTTCTGTCCAACATCACCTTCACTCAGACATAACTACCCCCATAATAGTGATGTGGGACTGATGTGTTCAGGTAAGAGCTGAATGTACTTAGATTACTTTCTCTACATCATTTATTATTTTGGCCATACTTAGGTGTGTTTCTAAACTGACATGGCCCAGTAGCAAAAAATTATATATTGGCAAGCAAAATAAGACCCCAAGCATAAAACATAACAGCTGCCCACCTGCACCATTGTGTGACATTTTAAACACATGTGGTTGGCCTTGCTGAGTGCTGTATGGATGAGGGTCCATTCTGAGTACAGGAGCACTTAGTGAGTAAGAGTGATGCATAAACAGTTCCTAATCTTGATTTCAACCTGTTCATTCAGCTTGATTCTCTAGGCTCACTCTTTTCAGCAGTGGCAGCATGATGGAGTGGGTGATTGCAGATGATACTTAGATCTATCTTTAAAAAATTAGAGTGAGACATAAATGAACGATTATGGCCCTGTGGACTCATAGTGTCTGTGCCTGAGATAATTCTGTTTGAGGAACTGTCAGACCTTAGAACTTAACTTGTAACTAAGACACTAAAGATAGCAGCTCATGTTAAAATTCTAGGTGTATTCTGGATAGAGATCAAATCAAAGCTATTACAAAATCAGTATTTTGGCATTCTAAAAATGTATCAAAAATTAAAATGTTATGCCCAAGCAAGATTTAGAGAAACATGCTTTCATGAGAGTTGACAACTGTGATGGTCTCCCCATTGGACTTCCCCAAAAGACCATTAGACAGCTACAGCGTATTCAAAACACTGTGGCTAGAGCAGAGAGAAGAACAGCATTCTCACATATGTGTAATTTTTTGTCCAGATGGGTGGGGACCAGATAAAGGGTGGTGATGAACGGCATCATCTACAGAATGGTTGGGATGGTATGCAAATTGCAGCGGGTCTAGTGAGGATGGTAATTGTGACTTGAGGTGCCTCAGGATGAGCCTCACAAGTGCGACAGGACAATAGTCATTGAGCCAGAAGCATTGCCATATGACACTGTACTCGAGGTCGATTTTTTTCGCTACCCTTTTGTAGTGTCCCTCCTTGAGTGTTGCACCCCTTATGAAAACTTTGGCCAGGTGTTCCACTACATTTTATGAATTCTATTTGTTTTTTTTTTACCTGGATTTTTATTTTTCATTTATTTTGCTATTCTACATTTTATACATTTTATAAAAATCTTTCAATTATCTTTTGGTACAATAAGGTACTATAAAATCCCTTGCAGTGCTTCCGGCTTCTAAATCAACACAATTTAGAATGACAGCTTATCTATTAAATAAAGCTTTTTTTGGGTGAAATCTGTGCCATTAATGATCCTAGCTGATTTAACCTGTTTCTCATAGTAGCCACTGGTAACTAACTGAATGGCTTTAATTAAGGCATGTGTTGGGCCAAATGGGCCAAATGACTAGAAAATATCAGAGTCGAGGGCGCAAGTGGATGGTGGGAGTCGCTGTGCTGGGAGAGTGGAGGTTCTTCATAGAGGACAGTGGGGAACAGTGTGTGATGATGA
>JBBPDC010000084.1:14721873-14737112 GCA_037974485.1 Hemigrammopetersius urotaenia | reverse complement strand
AACTGGAAGTAAAATCCACTTCAAAAGGGTACGCAAGAATCACATGGAGTGGGATACCAGAATGTATCGCAAGGACAGAGGTGAATATAGGTCTATACGGAGATAGAACCAAAGAAGAACCTTTGACAGTGCATCCACTGAAAGGAAGAACATTTGGATCAAAAGACACTACTGTGCCCCTAAATCCCAGCCTTCAGGTACGTCTTGTAAGAAGCGAAAAAACTGTGCTTCTCTTTTTCTTCAGTGCCATCCACTATACGGACATCTGGAAAGGCCCTGAATTTGAAGAATCCAACGGAGTTCTTCCAACTAGGGTCAACGGTTACGACATGAGCCTGCAGCTTTATACTAAAGATGGCTATGCCTGTGCTCGAATCTACATCAAGGAGTGTTTCACTAACTGGAGAACTGTCTTTGACAACTCTTGGGTGGGATTCTATGCAAATTCGTTTGATGGTAACGGCGAGTACAAGAAGTACGAGTGGGTCGTCAACTTTGAAAAGAGGTTTGACGATGACTTTCCTCCAGGTTATAACATATATGAGCATGAGTCCAGTCTTGAAATTGGCCCCGGAGTCCAGGCTCGTCTCATGCTGACCAAGTACATTGCTAGTGAGAAAGCTCGCACTGTGCCCTGGGAGGACATTTCGGTCTTCAAACAGTCTTAGTAGCACTTGTTTTCTACATTACAGTCTTCTCTGGCAAGTGTCAAGACTGCTAGATGCCTGTGCCTCAACTCACATTTGGTGTTGCTCAGTTTAGCTTGGCCTGTGTCCCAACTCCTGGAATGATAGCATCCAGGACAGTTTGTTGATTTCACAGCTCAAACACACCTGGTTCAACTTGCCTGTTGATTGTCAGGTTTAATTGAGTGTGTCTGGGGAGGGGGACTACCAAACTGTGCTGGACGCTGGACCTCCAGGATGTGAGGGGATGAACATGTATTTAATATGCTGAAATAAATACATAAACATTAAAATATTTGAAGATATTTCTGTGTACTTCTGAGATCATGACTACCGTTGGAGAAGCCACTTAGGGATAACCCTCCTTTTTCAGTTATACGAGTGCTTTGATTTTAACGGGATGTGAATCTGTAATTATATTGGACATTTTTATATATTTTTATTCTCTTTACTCAGTAATCATCGGGTTGGTACGTACAATTATGTTTATTCTAAGGGTTCCTTTGGGAACTTCTGTTAAAAGGCCAGTGTTTTATAGACTGGTTTTCTTGACAGGACTTTGCTAGGAACACTGCCAAATAGAAAACAGCTGCCTGTGTCCATAAAACCACACTGCAACAAGGACGCGATTGATTCGTTTGCTGGAAGTCTTTCGTTTGCATGACATGGGCGCTGTATTATTCAAGCCACAGCAGATGCCCAGTTATCACTATACACCTAGGCTTTGTAGGCTTAACTGAATCTCTCATACGGCTGACTAGTGCAGAACTTAGACCTTATATTTCAGAAACTGATTTAGAGAAAATCTCATCCCTTCTTGTCCATTAACCTCAACATGATGCGCTGTGCCAATTCGACAAATAACATTAGATTCCAAACAATTCTCACCAATTTCTTTTCTCAGTCAGCTTCATGAATGTACTTGCTTGTTCTTGATTATGCATTGATTACACGGCATTTTTGTGAAGTGTTATCCACACTAAATTCCATAGTTATCCACAGAGTGTATTAATAATGAGAGGAAACTGAATGCATACGCTAGCTCTCACCAATCCATTGAATGCGTAGCAGCATTCACGGGCTGATCAAAATTAAGTATTTTTTATGACTAACTTGAGATTTGCTGTCTTAAAGTCTGTGTTTTGCTCCATGTTTGTAAATTAGCATTTGGGTTTTTAAGCTGTTTTCCCGTTCCGGCGTACATATCTGTGCCGTCACAGACTCTCTCTCTCCAACACACATTTCAAAGGTGACTCGACCATTCTCCCTTCCCCTATATTACAGAACCAATTCATTTTCTGTCTCACTCCATATATCACAGAGGCTTCTCGGCCATTTTTTAAACGATTAAAAGCCCATATCAACCAATCAAAATTGTGTATACCAGCCTGCTACCTTTTTAACAGATGTTTTGACATTGGAGAGGTTCCAAAATTCAGCACAAGCTCTGAGCACCAAATTCAGCTATAAAAAGAATAATAATTACTTGAAATTGTGTGATTGCACAGTTGCTATAAAATTGGAAAAATTGGTTTGGCTCAGAGTCAGATTCCTTTACTTCCTTACTGTTTTACTTCCCTACAATTTTATACTCTTAAATGTTAATCCTATGTTTATGGTTAAGGTAATTTCTTGTGCTTTGAAGGACTGATAATGTATAAACTTGACCAAGTGTCCAGGATGGGACGTCTACTGAGGTGGAATGGGGGGTGATATTTGTTCCACCTTACCAAGACAACAAGGGCACCGGGGTATGTTTTTTTAAAGGTCAGATCACTAAAAAACAGGGAGAGGAACAAAGTTAATCAATTAAAGGTCCCGAAAATATAAAGACTTGAATCTAGCAATTCCCCCAAAGAGAAATTCAGGACCACACTGGAATAAAGGAGACTGAAGCTCAAAGAGCTGAAAGGAGAATAAGAAATATAAAGGCACCAAGGAACAAGACCAGCAAGGAGAAACACCTGGAAAGCAGGTGAGCATAATCAAGTGAAAAAAAGAACCCTCCACCCCCATGTGGCCACCTGGGGTACTACATCCCAAACAAAGTTCCTGGTTTATTAAAAAATGTAACTTTAGAGCAGGATTATGAGTATTATGATTATTAACTCACACTCATTTACTGGTGTGTTGGTAGGAGTTGGTGTCTGACACCCACACAAGGCTCCCTAAATTAATGTACTCAAATGTTATTAGAAAATGAATGATTTACATGTTTACATTCAGTGATCAACACAATAAGAAGTAATTACTTCTCAGGAACAAAAAAATCATAAAGAATACTTGGAATTCAAATGAAGAATTTTGCCTCATGCACAGAAGTACTGTACTGTACTTTTAAAGTGACTAATGGGAGAGGACTTATTTAGTCTCTGCAAACATGAAGATCCAACATGGATTGAGAACTTTTTTATCTAGTTAACCTAGAGCAGACTTTTGTAGCTAGAGAACTGCTAATTAATGCATCTGGGATACTGGAACCGACCTGATAATAAAAGACTTCCACACACATGGACATGAACAGTATTGGGGTCCCTGAGGGTAGGGACACCTCTGTAAGACAAACCAACCATGTGACAACTTTTGGCATGGTTACATCTGTCCCATTAGATTAAAATCTGTTTAGTTTAAAGTCATTTTTCTGATGAAGTGTGTGAGAAAGTGTCTTTCTGCTAGTAAAGTTAACATTATAATTAATACAAACAAACAAGAATGCAGTAAAAAGTAACTGGATTTGTTTTGTTTGTAAAAGCAGATGATACTGTGTGAGCTGGTGAGGAGAACACAGGTTCGGTTCTAGGTTCCTTCTCGGTTCCTCCAGCCATTGTCTGGATGGTGAAACTCCATCAGCAGCTCCTGATTTAACTTAATGAAGGACTGATCGAGTCGAACCAGGTTTCTGATAAAACTACAGGTAATACTGAACTATATATACATTTTTATATTTTATTATTGCAACTCCCTGCTGCCATAAGTGGCTCCCTGCTGCCCTCTCATGGCCAAGGATGGCCTTGCAGCAGTGACTGGTTATTTATCTGGATGTCTTTGTGATGCAATATGTCTATTATCTCTTATTCATTCTTGTTGCCTTGTACAAGAATTTCCCTTGGGATGAATAAAGTTCTTTCTGATCTGATCCTATTATTTCTCTCTTTAAAATGATGCTATAACTACTTAGAACAAGACAGGACCAAAAATGGAAAACCAGAAGACAGTAAGGACTGGACGTGGGCAGCTCTGTTGTTTTTAAGAATAATTTATTGCCAGTAGTAAAGCGGTTAAGCTAGTGGCAGTATTTTAAAAAAACAAACAAACAAACAAAACAAACCATAAACAAGACCGGAGCGTCGCTCACACGCGAGCGGACACCTGAAAAGGAAACGCGTCCACGCTTCACCTCGCAATATAAATATACTGGGTCCCGTTTCTTTTTGTTTACATTTTTTTTTTCATTTTTTTAATGGTGGAAAAATAAAGAGGTTTCAAAGTTGCAATTTACAAACAAACGACAAAAAAAAAAGAACATCACGGTCAAACATGGGCCGCGGAGACGGACGCATATTGTATCTTTTCTGTCTTTTAGTTTGTGGATGAAGACACAGTAAGGCCGATGATGATGATGATGATGATGATGATACTGTTGATGCATTTTTTTTCCGTCTTTTCTTTTTTGGAAAATAAAAATCTACAAAACGAGCTAGTAAACCGTTCTGAAATCAAAACTGTACAGAAGCATTTACATACAAACCAATGAGGATCTGAAATATTAGAAAAAGAAATAAAACACACAGCGGTTTGCATGGTTTTCGTTTCTATACAAATACAGACGTGGATCTCTTTGAAATGTCGCTTTCTTTCGTTTGTTTTTTTTTTGTCCGTGAGGGTGCGGGTTCTGTCCGACATCGTGTGCGTAGTAGTGGGTACCGGATGCGCCCTCAACTCCGCAACTAGTGGAATGAACTGCTGTGTCCCAACTCCTCTGTACACAGAGGAGTGAGTGTGTGTGTGTGCGCGCGCGCGTGTGTGTATACAGTGTAGGATCTTGATTGTGTGTGTGCTATTCTGAAGATGAGCGTTGTTCTGTAAGAGTGCAATGATGGCCTTGCGTACAGTGTGTGTATGTGTGTGTGTGTGTGTGTGTGAGTGTGTGTGTGTGTGCGTGTGTGTGGTGCTTTGTCCACGAGAGTCTCCTGCATAAGATTTAGTTTTCAGGCACTTTTCTTTTTTTCTGCTCTTTTTGGATCCAGTGTCAGACTTCAGTATGTTGTTGTTGTTGTTGTTGTTGGGACTCCAGTGGAGGTATGACGAGCCGGTGAAACTGCGCCCCCCCGTCCTCTCCGCCGCTGTCGTAGTCGCTCATCAGCGCCTCCGACTCCTCGCAGCAGGCCGACATGTCCGAGCACGAGGCCGTGGACGTGTAGAGCGACAGCGACATGTTATCCGCTGCCGGAGCATCTAGATCCCGCCCATAGCCCAGCGGGTAGCGCCCCGGCCGGGGTCCCGAGCCGCTGCTGGCGGGGTCACTCTGGGGCTCCGGGTCCGAGGGGTAGTGGTGGTGGGGGAGGTATGGGCTGAGGGAGTAAAGTTGGGGCAACGGCGGCCGCTGGCGCACCGACAGACCTCCTGGGCTGGAGGGGGCGCTGCTGAGCGCCCGGCCGCTGGGCGTCTGGAGCGTGTCGTAGCCGTACTCCGGCACGGGTGGCGGCGGGGGCAGGTCATCGTGCGATGGAAAGTCGTCGGGCGGGGGCGGGAAATCGCTCTCAATGTCGTAGCCGCCAGGGTAGTAGTCCGTATCCAGCAAGGCGGGGTCATTGTACAGAGTGGGCGGAGACTCCACAACCTCGTACTGAGGGAACTCCTGGATTCCAGGGAGCTGAACGCTTGGCATCCAATCAGACGTGTCCCAGTGGTATCCTGCAGGACCAAACCAGATACATCAAGCAAAATGTTACAGCAGGATTGAAGGGACATTCCAGCGTCTTTCTGCTTAGATCATTTGCTGTGGTTAATATTCAAATAATTATGATTCCAATGAAATGGACTAATTCTGAAAGCCAATGAAATGGACAGCTGTTGAATACCTGGAATACGTTTATAAAACGTGATGATAATGTACATTGACCTCAGTTCAGGTCTTAAGGTGCTTTTATTGAGTTTTATAATATTTATATATTTGCCTGCTCTGTTCTAAAATCTTGTAATATATAATTAATGTCTATGAAAATGTATTGTATGTAAGACTTTTAAAGTTTCCAACAAATAATTAAATGATTAAATTTCGAAATAAAATGTCTGGCTTATTATGAGTTTTGAGTTTTTGACTGAAAATGTACAAAAGTAAGTTTTGCTTAAACAGCATTGAGCAGGTGCCCATTGGCTTCTCTTATATTTGTATTTTGATGGTGACCAAATGTTGCAGAAAGAAAATGCTGGGTTGTCCCATAAAGTGCAGGAAAAGGAACTCTTGTTGAACACACACACACACACACACACACGCGCGCACACACTTACATCAACAACGTCTGATGTAGAATTTCAGTTCAACCAATTTAGAATGAGTTTTAGCAACCCAAAGTCTGAAATTTGTTGCACATGTAATTTTTTGGGCTAATTTTGGTGAACTGAAAGGGAATTCACACCAACAACACACAAACAACTTAATATAATCAGGGTTAAAAAAAAACAACAGCATGCAAATGACAATAACGCTTATCCCTGTTAAGTGGTGAAAAATCAATTTGAGGTAATTTAGACACGGCTTAACCTGTAAGTCTTATTAGTACCTTTTTAGAGACTTGTTTGAGACTTATTAGTTAAAAAATACACTTAATTATATTAAAAGACACAATATGACATAAATATTACATATGTTACACTTATGGAGGGAATATATTCACACAGGGAGTAGCATGGATTCACCAAACCATGTTTTTGTAGTCTTTCAGTCTTTCCAACACATTTTTAGTGCTGTGACAAAAAACAGTAATATATTTTAAAATCCCATATATATTTAAATCCCAAGGCCATATCATATATTCGATATGAGTGTAACTAAGAAGCTAAAGCTAGACACAACCAGTCTTTTTTGTGATGCTAACTCGCTCCTGTTAGCTTGTAAGTAGCATTATTAGCATTATTAGCATCATGCATCTTCCAGGCCCTTAACTGACCAAAATTAAGAAGTTAAATGGTTCATATTCTTTGTCACAGCACCACACGCATGCGCGGTTGAGTTAGCACTGAGGGGAAAATCACACGGCTTCAGGCAAACACACGGGAGAGACATTTCACCTCTTGGGTTCTTGAGCTCATGAGGCGAGAACAACTCTTTAGACGGAAGCAAAGAGAAGAAACGAGAAAGAAAACATCAGATTTTTTCCATTTAGAGAAAGAAAGTGTGTGACAGAGAAAAAGAGAGAAAGAACACAACTCCAGAACACATTTATGCCATTTGCGTCATAAAAACATCGTTTGATGTTTTGACATTTCATGATATCCCAGCAGGCTAGCTAGCTAGCCCTCACAGTATCACACAATGATACCAAGCTGTGAGGCTAGCATGTACCTCCACCAAGGCTCAAACACTGAGTAGACCAGATTAGAGGAGAACTGATAAATTGATAATTGTGTTTCAGCGTCAGGCTGAGTGATTGGGGGAGGGGGAGGACAATCCCAGAAGCCAAGTTTGCTGTCTTGTGGCTATATGCTACTTTAAGCAAGCAAAGAATTTGAATTCAGCAATGTAAAATGCCAGTTTGGCCCATTAAAAAGCAGGCAGAACGTACTGGAAATGTGCTTGTGTGTTTATTTTTTATCAGGTTAAAAAATTGGAACAATTGTGTGTTAAACTTCATGACTGATGCCTTCCTATAAACATAGTTTAAGATCAATGTTTTGACCTGTTCACTCTTAGGACATTTTTTGCATTTCCAATTACTCAAAAGAGCCCTCTTTGCCTTGATGAAACATATCTCAAGCATCATAATAATTATCTCAAGCATCTTAATAAAGAACCACCTGAGATACTTTTAGAAAAGCATCCACTCCTCAAACTCCATACTGATGTCCATAGGATCCTTCTAAACCACGGACACAGTGGTCAAAATGAAGGAGACCCCTTCTGAACGCCTTCTTTGTTTGCATATGTTCCAAACTGACCTTGCCTTAACATCACTTGTCTTTAATACTATTAAACCCCGTACAGTTTCACAGGTGTGTCCAAACTCTGACGGGTAACGCAGCTGGAAGGTACCTGAGGCTGCCTAACCAAATGGCATTAATGTGGTCTTCTGAATCTCCCACCCAACATGTAAAAACAACCATCACTACACAGACTGGAGCACAGACACTGCAGGAGCTACTCATGGAGGTGATGAGACAATAAAACAGTACCTTCTGTTTCCACCGAGCCAGCCGCAGAGCTGACCAGGTGGATTACTGTCACTAGGGAGGCTTAAGGAGGAGGAGGGAGGGGGGGCAGATGAGAGAAAGCTAACGTTAGTGTTAAAAAACACAAGAGAAGATTCACAGGAGTCAAAACGACTGTGAGGGACATCAAGGCGACAGGACTGCTTTCCCCACAATTACAGGACGCGGCCACACAAAGTGGACTAAAGAAAACTTCAGACCCCTTGGCTGATGGACTTCATTTAGGTTGGGAATGTGGAGTGATTGTATTAGCTAAACTGCTCCATCAACTATCACTGCATTTGTTTAAATAGTTGATGACAGGGGTAAGCTGCAGGTTCTCCTAATCAAGCAGAACCTGTTTAATCAGGTTTCAAACGTTAGTAGGTGAGCCCTTGCCCGGTTGGAATGGAAACTTGTAGCCATGCCAGATCTTTGTGGATAACACTAGTGACCCCTGGTTTATGGGGAAAGCAGCCCTGCATGGTTTTATGGGCCTTCAGTTTTTGTTACTGCAGATGCTTTGATCTGGAGCAAGGGGTCACTGCTGAAGGCTTGGGATTACTGTCTTACACTGAAGTGAACCCAAAGTGTTGCCAGGCCTCGCTACAGAACAGTTGCTTTGGTTTGGACCTGCAGCTATGAGGCCAATGTATCTTCATGCCTAAATCATCATACGGCTGTTGAGTGGATCAGTAATCTTTAACAGATTCGCAACCAATGGGGCACTTATCAGGAACAATTTGTGTTGAGCAAACACAAATGATTTCTTTGGACAAAAAGAAGCAATTTAGACCTCGTAGGAAATGAAAATTCTTGAATTCAGGAATTTTGTGCCTGGATTGGAATCCAGTTTCCCCAAATGGATAAGCAACAAAATCCTCGATAGTTGGTAACCTTAGGTGATGATTCAGGCACGATTCTAGTGAATCGAGATTTCTATCGCTCTTAAGGTACATTAGCCTTGTAGCTCCAGTGCAAAACGAAAGAAGCAAAAGTCGTGCTGTGGCTGATATCAGTGACCTTCCAGAGGGCTTTGAGGGACCTGACCTGATGGGCGGCAATCTGCGCGGGGTTCTGGGTGTGATATGGTGAAGTGGTGGTGTGGAGTGGAGAGTTTTTTTGTGCTCATGATGGGGACACACACATCGATAACAACACTGCAGAGAGGCTCAGGGCCGCCCCTGATGGCACAGTGGGGATTGAAGGAAGGATCAAGAGAATTCTCAAGGATAAAATAAAGAAAAGGAAAGAAGAGAAAAGAAGTAGTCTCTCTCGGCCCAGACAGGAACGGAAAAAGAAGCAGCGGAGCTGGACGCTGCAGGAAATGACATGATTGGAAGTCTGAGCAGTTTTGAGGGACTTTTGCATTCCAGATGTTAGATTCTTCGACTGGACACCAAACATGCTATCCATGTATCAAAAAATCACCTGCATGTTCTCTGGCTAACATGTGCCCTGTTGTAGCTGCTGTTGTGAGGTCGGACAAGCTTTAAAGTAAAATCCAGTTCATCTTGGTGGCAGAATTGAACAGAACATAATTGAAAGTAGCGATAGGAGTCGTGTCCAACTATACAGCACTTACAATGTGAACAGCTCAAAAAGCACCCTATCATTTAACTACTAGCCAGTAAAACTGCTTTAAACAAAATGGCTGCACTCAGAAATAAGGGCTAGTGTCACAACACACCTGCAGCACCATAAGGAGCTTTTCAAAGGAATAATATGTAAATGTTTTTGTTAGTCTATATATATATAAAAGATTAAACACATTCATTTTGAAAGCTTATAAAGAAAATAGCTTTTCAATGCATACAGTGTGCTAGTAGTTATGTTGGCAGATATTAGTGTTTAATTATTATTATTTAGCACTTTGCACAGCAGCATATGGTGCTTTGGTTTTGTGTTATATAGCAGAGAGGTTAGATGTTTACTATGACTAAAAGCCTTTTATTATTAATATTATTAGCTTAATACTATACTGCCGTAAGTTCATTTTGATCAACGTGGCCTTCCAAATGCATTCAAAACACCAAGAATCAAGTGAAATGAGCAGCTGTCTAAATTTTGTGAGTGGAATTCATTGGGTGGAATGGGATTTTTACTGATGTTATGTAAAACTTGTCCAACATAGCAACAGTTGCTAAGGAAGGGCACATTTATGGGTGGAGTTTCTTTAGGAGGGGTCAGGTTTGAGACAAAGCACAGATGAAGCTCAAAACACAGATGTGGTCAAAGGTGATCCAGACAAGATGGACTGCCTGTACCCTTGCTTAATGCTCTCATCAGAGTTCTTCGACCATCCGTTAGCGCCTTTGACTACACAAGACAATACGTCAATGGAAGAAAACAAGCAGAACAGAAAAAAGTGAATGAATCAATCATGCAATGACTGAAAATTAAAAAGAGGTGATGCAAAGGCCAGAAGATCATAAAAAGCATCTCAACCATGCCCTCAACCCAAGCTAGTGCTAATCAAGGGGATCATTCCGGTGTCAGTTCCTTCGAGCAATGAGAAAAGAGGGGAAAAATGGGCTCAAAAAAATAAGAAAAAGAGTTTTTCTTTTTTTTATGCATTGAGAATCTCACGAGGCCTCTGGTGAGGCCGCCCCTTCCTTCTACGAGTGATTGTGTGGACTTACGAGCAGGTGGCTAGCTAAAACCTTGCTCTGTGTCTTTGATGGGGTTTGATCCAAATGGGAGCTAAGGTCCCAGTGCAGCGAGTAAAAGAGGGGGAGAGAAACATAACACAGTAACATGATGCATAAACCACAAAACCCCTTCAGCAAAAAAGAGAGAAAAAATAGAGAGGGTTAGTATCTGTGCTACTGCTAATGCTAACATGCTAATGCTGAATCTGAAACTAACAGAAGGTCACGGTCATGCATGGTACGAAAGAAAACACAGCTCAAGAATCAAATCAGGGCAAAATACACTTTGATATAATTTAATACGTAAAGATACAACTTCACCCGAAGATGCTAATACTGCTAATGCATTTTTGCTAGCTGTGCAATTTTTAGCCACATTAGCACTTTTGGGTAGCACATATTTAGTATTCTGGGACAAAAGTCAGTGAAAATTTCTCATATTATCATATCAAACATTAGCACACATGTAACTACCCAGAGGAATAGAAAACACTGATCTTTTCTTCATCCAGCCTTTTTCCTGAACAGAACTGAGTGAGACATTAATTTCTCTTAAACCTTTATGTTCAGCTCCTGAGAAAGAGCTTTCTGTTGGAGAAATGTTATCCTTAATAAAGTTTCTTTCATATTAAATCATTATTCTTATTAAAGTTCATATCTATTAGTGAGTTCACGCTCACATGAAATCATTAGGAAACCTTTGAGTTTTATAATCCTGTACCCTCTCTGTCTTATATCCATCTCTGTGAGGACTGTCTTCTCTGTGTCTCTGATAGAAGGACGGAGCGATGCAGCTGGAAGTGTCCGGGAGCGGAGAAGATACGCACTTTTGTTTTGACTAACCTAACAACTATGTTACGGACACACACTGCTTACTGCTGTATAAACTGAAAAGCACACGCTTAGTTTTTCAGAACAACTCTTTTTCCAGACCTGTTCTCTTGCTGCAAGATACTAAATATTAAATCTTTCTTTTATACTTTCATTACGTCTCGTGGTGAGCTTCTTTTATTAAACCTTATCGTCCTTTTTGGGAATTTCACTATCACTTTCTCTAATCTCAGCCCGATCCCAGTTTAAGATCTTAAAATGAACTTTCTTTTCTCCCACTGCTCTGATCTTTATTCAGCTCCGAGTATCGGATCTTCAGATCAACCAGAAGATCCAGAAAAAACATTTTTTCTTATAAAACAACATCTGAATTCGTTTTGATGTGACCAAATTCAAATTTGCTCCTTATTTCTCCTAAAGGGCTGTTTAGGAGAAACAAGTCGGACTTTAATATTCTAAGAATTAGAAGTTGATTTATTTGTGATGACATCAATGCTTTTATCCAAAGCGACTAAGTGTATACAGTATGGGGACACATTCAAGGCCATGCAGGTTTCAGGACAGAAGAAGAAAAGCTGTTCCTCTGAGAAGGTCAGTCAATAATTAAATGGTTCTTGGTGCAGGTGTACAGGTCAGTCCTGGTCCAGCTGTAATGATTTGACTCATGCTGGGGACGCTGGAGCAGGTTGAACGTTAAGCTGTGGATCGTCCCTGGCGTTACTGACCGTCGTGTGAATTACGTACCGTTATCATCGCAGGACTCGGACTGGAAGGAACTGAGGGACTGGACCTCAGACATGCTCCCCCTGGTGTTGTAGGGGTGACACGCGCTGTCCTCCACCGCCTTCTTGCTGAGACACGGGTCCAGATCTACAACTTTAGCTGCATGAGAGACATAAAGAGAGTTAAAAGTAGGTGCCACTGAAACTATACACTAATTTATGAGAAAACATGCTACAAAAAGAGAAATCAATGATGAGAATAATTCATTTTTCTAACAATCTGCTGAAGAAATTTCAAAAGTGCAGACAGATTAGTAGGATAATATTATTATTGCTATTATTATTATCATTATTTTATCAGTAATAATAATAATAATACAACAAATGGAAAATTGTTTATGTAACTTATGTAGAATGGAAAGCAACAAAATATATATACAGTAATTGGGCTGAGGTGACCAGGATAGGGGTGGGGCTTATGTTGTGATCAGTACTCTGCTCAAATGTCTGAACAGCTTACAAACTGTAGTGATTTTTGGGGGTTCACTGTTTGAGGGGTGGCAGCATTTAAAGTCATTTTTAAAAACTGTGATCTGTGTAACATGTCATTAAAGAACTATAGAACCATGTTCACCATATTTGAATATATAATTATATATTTGCTAATATGTGTACAGCTCCACCGCTCCTGGACTGCTGAGTGTCAAAAGCTGCCGTTTTCTGTACCGTCATAGTCGTAGTCCCAGCTGGGCTTCTGGATGGAGTCGCTGTCGGAGACGGAGTTGGATGGGGGCGGCGGGGGCAGGTTGGGGGCGACGCTGCAGACGGCCACGGTCTTGCGGTGCCCGTGGATGGAGTCCGGGTTGAAGGTGCTGAACTCGGGGTGCTCGGGGATGGCAGAGCCCTCGAAGGAGTTGCGGTCCAGGTTGTTGCGCGAGTCGCTGGGGATGCTGGGCGTGTAGGAGATCGGCCGCACTGGGACCTGCGGCGGCACGTCCGAGTAGATGTTCTTGCTGAGCTTGGCGTCGAAGTACGGCCGGTGCAGGAAGGAATGCGGCCCCGAGGTCGTCATGCCCAGCCGCTTCACGCCCTCGTCCGGGGACAGCTCGGACTTCCGCCGGCACGCCCGCTTCCGGATCAGCACGAACAGCAGCACCATTAAGAAGATGCTGGCCACGAAGACCCCGATGCCGATCACCTCCTCCAGCCCGATGTTCCAGGACGTGGAGACGAAGTCGTTGCGGATCTCTGTGCGCAGCTCGCAGTGGCGCCCCCCGAAGCCCAGGGAGCAGTTACAGTTGAAGGAGCCATACGTGTTGTGGCACTGACCTCCGTTAGAGCAGGGGTTCTTCACACACTCGTCCACGTCACTCAAACACCTGGACACACACACACACACACACACATTTCATATAATAAACGCAACACACATCCAGTCATGTGGACACAAAGCAAAGAGTAAGCCTTTGATGCGCCAGATCAAAAGAGGGACACCTGCGTGACTTTTTTTATCATTTATAGAATATTAATATAATATAATTAAATAGCATACAATATATATATATATTATAAAATTATATTTATTATAATAAATAATAATAAATTACAATATTATAATTAATCACATATATTATTGTATTATAATATTAGATTATACAGGAGCATTTTGAGAACTCCTAACATATGATAAAGACTTTTTCTGTTACGTTTTTGCCTCAACACTTTTCAAATATTAGACACGAACTTTATATTCATTTAATAGATAACTGATGTCTGATTAACCTCAATCTGAATATTAATTTGATTTGAACCATGTTCTGGATGTGAATTTCATTAGATCTGTTTTAATATCAGAATAATTATACAGTCATTTTTATAGGATCATTCTTTAGCAGTAATAATATAGCCATTTTAGAATAATCTCTAAGAAGTTCTCTAGTAATGATCTAAAATATACATACATTTCTTATGCAAATGTGACTGTAAAACTGACTATAGGCTAACATGTACCTGTCTCCTTGGAAACCAGGCTCACACTCGCAGACGGGGCCGTCCAGGCTGTCGATGCACCTGCCGCTGTTCTTACAGGGGTTCTCTGTGCAGTACGGACCCAGCTGGCACCTGAGACACACACACACACACACACACACACACACACACACACACACACACACACACACACACATACACACACAGCAGAGAAAACTGATCAGGGCTGCAGGAAGAAAAATCTGATGAAACAAACAGAAAACATTTGCCAATAAAGTAAAAAAACACCAGAACGAACATCATCAAATGTTCCTGACTAAACCAAACCCATGCAGCAATTAAGAATTTAATTAGTTCAATCACTTCGATCGATTCTCTGTACACTTGCACATTCTGCTGCTGCTGTTTCTAGAATGGAAAAGCTTTTTTACGGCATTCAGTGCAAGTGGATGCTGTGTGTGTAATCTATGCATGCTTTTAAATAATATTGGTAGTGTGTGTGTGTGTGTGTGTGTGTGTGTGTGTGTGTGTGTTTCTACCTCTGGCCGGAGTACTGTCCTCGGCACTGACAGTAGAAGTCGTCTCCGCGGGAGGTGCAGGTTCCTCCGTACAGACAGGGGTTGGAGGAGCAGGGGCTGATACTGACCTCACAGTGAGTCCCCACAAACAGAGCACTGCACTTACAGAAATAACCTGCAGCAACAACCAATCACAATAATCAATCACAACACAGCAACCAATCACAATAATCAATCACAACAGAGCAACCAATCACAATAATCAATCACAACACAGCAACCAATCACAATAATCAATCACAACACAGCAACCAATCACAATAATCAATCACAACACAGCAAACAATCACAATAATCAATCACAACACAGCAAACAATCACGATAATCAATCACAACACAGCAACCAATCACAATAATCAATCACAACACAGCAA
>JBBPDC010000084.1:14701841-14714341 GCA_037974485.1 Hemigrammopetersius urotaenia | reverse complement strand
CATCTGCTTAAACTTCGGAGCATGTACCGAGGCATCGATTAATTTAAGAAAACATCAAAAACTACTAGGTTTTGTTGATTCGTACGAGACACCAGGTTTCACTTGTAATCAAAGATCCCGGATAACGAGGTAGTTGGGTTTGCCAGCCTGCGAGAAGCTACTCGTCGCAGCCTTATTTCTGACATCTTGGGATATTCAGCTTGGCACGGTTACTCGCACAAGCTAATTAACGCCAAAGCTTGCCTGTTTCCCCTGCCAATTTCAAAGAGTCATTGGTACGATTACACAAGGAAGACTTCTCGCAGTGACCCAAATATTTTAGACGGGTGCTTTAAAACTTGTTTACAGATTAAACGGGTTGCGTCTTTGGACGAGCAGATGATATCTTCATACAGGCCTGCTTGAGTGGCTTAGCAACGATGGCATGTTAATAGCATGGAGTAATTGAGCGCTCAAGGATTACTGGTATCTTAGAAATGTGCTTCGCATTCCGCAAACTCGGCTGCAGAACTTGCAAACCAGATTTGTGCAAGGATGTGCTCACCTGTAATGAAGTATTCCACTTGCTTATTGATGTCCTCAGAGTCGGCGTCTGTGGTGCTGAGGATGGCGATCACTCCGCCGGGAGGGTCGTCTTCGCTGACTGTGCCTTTGTAGATCTCTGCCGTGAAACGAGGTGGGTTGTCGTTTACGTCCGCCACCGTCACCTCCACCTTGGTGCGAGCTGACAGCTGCATCTTGTCTCCCCGGTCTTTGGCCAGGATTGTAATAGTGTACTTATCCCTCTGTTCTCTGTCCAGTTCCTTCAGCGTGGTCACCCAGCCCGTCTCGCTGCTGACTGCAAACAGTTCTGCTATCTCTTTCGAGTCCTGGACAGGATCCAGACTGTAGACGACCTGTCCGTTTGTGTTCGAGTCCAAGTCTGTCGCCTTCACTTGTATCACAGAGGTGCCTCCTGGAAGGTTCTCTGCCACAACTGCCTCATAAGGGTTTGACTCAAAGAGGGGGTGGTTATCGTTGATGTCCTTAACTTGGATGCTAATGTCCACAGCGGAGACGACCTCAATACCTTCGTGTTCACTTTGTGCTTGGAGAGTGAGCTGGTACCACTTTGTACTCTCATGATCCAGTTTCTTCTCCAATTTAAGAGCCCCCGTGTCATGGTCAACCACAAAGACCTCATCCTTGTTGCTCTCCGGTGTGTTACCCTTCACAAGGCTATAGACCAACGGGTGATCACTTTCTGCCTGGATCACATCTATCTCAGAGCCCAGAGTTCGATCCTCATCGACGGCAAACCTGTACTGTGGTTCTAAAAACTTTGGAACTTTGACCTCTGGGGCTAGCACCCTGACATAAACAGGGACAACAGAGGATCTTGAGGGGTTTCCGCCATCCTTTGCACGCACAATGAAAGTGAATAGCTCATTCTCTAACCCTATGAGGCTTTCTTTTGTCAAGACGACACCAGTGAGAGGATGGATTTCAAAGTTCTCAGCTATGTTATCTGCGTCTGCTTCGATCGAGTAAGTGACGTCAGCATTGCTGCCTTCGTCCATGTCAGAAGCTGCTATTTTAACCACTGTCGTCCCTCTTGGAACGTCTGCTGCTATGCTGACTTTGTATTCTGCAGCTCTAAACTGTGGGGAGTTATCGTTGATGTCAGTCAAAATCACACTGATGGTGCAGAATCCAACTTTACCACCACCATCCTTTGCCATCAAAGAGACTGGAATGACTTTCTCCAACGAATTCTCACGGTCGAGACTCTCCAGTGTGAAAATTTTGCCGTCTTCATTGACAGAGAACTTATCTGTAGCGATTTTGTTGACTATGTGGTATGTAAGCTGACCGTATGTACCTGCATCTTCATCTGAAGCTTGGGCCTCTGCCACCAACGTTCCAACTGGGGAGTTTTCAAGAAGCTCCACAATATATTCAGCTTGAGGGAAGGTGGGACTGTGGAAATTAGCACCAATGACGGTGACCTTCACAAGAGCAGAGTTTCTGAACACACCGTCGGAAACAGAAACATTTAGGTTATAGAGGGTCTCCATATGTGGCTTCCTGTGATTGGAAATCACGACGACTCCAGAGTTTTTGTCAATGGCAAAGTTTTGCTCCTCATTTCCTGACAGGATCGAGAACTCAAGTTTCGCACTGTCAGAGCTGTCTGCATCTGACGCCTGAACCTGAGTCACAAAATGGCCACGGGGAGCCAGCTCACTAACTGCTGCATGGTACACGTTCTGGGAGAACATAGGAGGGTTGTCGTTAAGGTCCATTACGTCAATTATCACAGTGACTTCACTTGAAAGGGCAGGAACGCCTCCATCGACAGCCCTGACTATTAGCTTGTGTTGAGTTTTTTCTTCGTGGTCCAGCATACGCGCTGTCCAGATGGTTCCTGTGTCACGGTCGATGGTAAAGCACTCAGAGTTCTTCTCTTTATCTTCAACTATTTGGTAGAATAGCAGCTTGTTGTTGCCTGTGTCGGCATCTGTAGACGAGACCTGAACTACAGAGGTGCCAATCACTGAGGCTTCAGAAAGGCTTGCGTTGTACGACTTGGCAAGGAACAAAGGTGGGTTGTCATTCACATCCTCTAAGATTATGTCGACAAAGACTTCGGCTTTAGCACCAGTAAGGGAGTCGGTGGCTCTTATGCTTAGTTTATAAGCTGGGTGCGTCTCAAAATCCAGAGGTTTTACAACGTGTATTACGCCTGTGTTAAAGTTGATGGAGAACTGGCTGTAAAGATCCCCCTCTGAAATGGTGTACACAACCCTAGGTCCTTCAGAGTCACTGGCCTGCACATGGACAATGGGTGTGTTTAGCTGTATGTTCTCAGGGATCTCCAGACTGTAGAATGGTTTCTCAAATACTGGTATGGCTTTGTTTACTACGATAATAGGCACTTCAGCAGTCGCAGATAGAGATGGTTCCCCACCATCCATTGCCACAACTGTGACCACAAACTCTGAGTTCAGGGAGTCCTTCTCCAATGGCTTTTTCAATGAGAGTTCACCATCCGAGCTGATCTGGATGTGTTCGTTCAGTTCCTCGAGGTGATATTTAATCTCTGCATTCAGCCCACTGTCTGCATCTACAGCAGACACCTGTCTAATCACATGGCCCACCTCAGCATCCTTCTGGACCAGAGCATGGTAAGGGAGGTTGACAAACATAGGTGGGTTATCATTGACATCCTCAATAGTCACTGTTACAAGAATGTGAGCCACATCGGATGACTTTCCCTCTCTGCTAACTTCCACAACGATGTCATAGGTGTCCTGTTCCTCACGATCGAACGGTATCCCAGTTGATGACAGTACCCCAGACGTACGGCTGATCTCAAATCTCTTATCGGGATTCAAAATATTGTAAAACAGAGGCTCATTGACCTGGTTGCCCACAGCTGCAATGACCGCCAGGGTCTTCTTCTCTAAAGAGTTCTCCTGCACAAACGCCTTGTAGGAGTTCTGAGTGAATTTCAAACTACTTGCTTTATTCTCTCTGACATTTATCTTCACAGATGCCATTCTGGAAAACCTACCATCAGACACTCTAACTCTCAGCTCATACCTGCTCCTCAACTGGGTGACATTTTGTATGGTAATGACCCCAGTGACAGGGTCCATTTTGAACTTGTCACCGATGTTGCCTTCAGCAATGGAGTAGAGGAGCCGAGCGTTTGGTCCTGAGTCTGCATCACTGGCATTGACCATGATGACCTGCACACCTTTGTATGTTGGCACTAGAACTGTAGTCTCGTACAAGTCCTGACTAAATTGTGGTGGACAATCATTGACATCTATTACTTTGATGGTCACGTTGGCAGCTTTCTCTGCAAAGTGACGAGGGACTCCCATGTCATGGACTTGAACAGTGAAGCGGAAAATAGACTTTTGTTCATAATCCAGTTCGGTCGTGGTTCTTATTGCTCCAGTGCTAGAATCGATGGCAAAGTAGTTGTGGGCAAACGGCTCCACTATCTGGTAAACTAGCCTAGCGTTGGCATCACGGTCTATGTCTAAAGCACGGATAACCAGTGGTGTGCTGTCTTTGGTGAGGACCACACTTTTGACTGGAGCGGACTCGCTGACCATCCCGGTGAACTCCTCCTGGATGAATACTGGAGCATTGTCATTTTCATCCTTCAGATGGATGACAAGTGTGGCATTGCTAGCTTGGCCAGCCATGTTGGTCGCCTGAATGGTGAGTTTGTATGATGGCACGGTCTCATAATCCAGAGCCTTCTGAGTCACCAGCACTCCAGAGTTAGGGTTAATGTCAAAAGCTCCGTTTACATTCCCATCTTTAATCTGGTAGTAGACTGACGATTGACTGGTGGCAGTAACCAGACTCAGAAACGTTCCAGGAAGCACAGTTTCGCTAACCTCGGCAGAAAACTCCTTCTCACTGAATTTGGGCTTGGCGTTGTCTGAGATGGTAACGCCGATGTCAACAGTTGTGGTAGCGCTGAGGGGTGGAGTCCCTCGATCTGTAGCTTTCACCGTCAGTTGAAACTCGTTCTTGTTACTTCGGTCCAGCTCTTTTGCCACGGTAATGGTCCCCAGGACAGGATCAATGGCAAATGAGTTAGCTACATTTCCTACAAAAGAGAAGAAGAAGATAGACAAGGTATAAGAAGATAGCTTCGTCTGCAATCTTGAATTTCTCAATTCTTTTGGAATTAGCCATAAATGCTTCTTTTTATCTATTCTGTTTCATAATTGGGTTCTTTGTGGTGGTACATTCAACAGAATATCGTGAGAGCATTCATGAAAGGATAAGACCTGGTGTTCTTCCTGAACTCTCTTCTATTCCCTCTCATTACGGTTCCACTGAGTATCATTGATTCAAGCGAAAAAATTGCAAGGGTGCCTCAACAAGGTTCTCTCTAAAAAGAGAATATATTCATTCAAAGTGACAGTGTAGCCTTTTCATTGAGTGGAGTCTTCACATTTTTCACTGCAAAGGTTGTCTCCTGTTTTTTCTTTGCAGCTACAGTAAAGCAAATGTCACTTTCCAATCTCTGAGAGAGACTCTGGAAGTCGTCCAGGCCAGTCTTCTGGCCTGCGTCCATGGGGGGGGGTGTTTGACTGACTGGTACTTACAGTTCAATTAGCTCGAGTCATCCCAGACACGTCAAAAATGTGTGTTGTCAACAGGACACGCAGCATCACAGAAGCGTTTCTGCTTTGCTGTCCAAACAGTAGGTATTTATTAAGACAACAATGATGGGAAATGGAGGGGAGGGATCGACTGCATGCTTGGCGATCCTTCTGACTTTTCTTTCTCTTTTTCCTCTGCTATCTCTCTCTCTCTCTCCCCACATTTTTCCATCTGTCTCCCTGTTCCCCTTCCTCTGTCTTCCCACTGAGGACTCTCTCTGGCCTGTCATGTGACACACAGCTTCTTCACAGTCTCAGTCAAACGTGACATTCATGAATAAGTGTGGTGGGTTGAAGACCTTTGGATGGCACACAAATACTCCCACGTTCTCTGCCCAGAGGCAGAGAGGAACCCATGGACAACATGATAGGAATGCTAGGACCACCTCTGGGGGGTCTGGCGTGAAACTTCAATGTCCAAACGTTTCATAGGTCATGGTGTCCATGCTTTAGGTTACACCTGCTTTGATTTACAAGATCCCTGCACTGAAATAAAGTAATCCGTATAGTCATGTGTGAACACAGAACACAGAGTGAAATACTTTCTCTGTATTTAACCCATTCACCACGTGAAGCAGGGGGCTGCCACCCATGAGGGGTGCCCAGGTACCTTGCTCGAAGGAACCTCAGTGATGACACTAGCAGTCCAGGGATTCAAACCCACAACCTTCTGTTTGCAGGGGCAACACCCTAACCACAAGGCACCAGCTGCCCAAGCTGCCCAGGCAGTATCAACTCGATGAAGAATCAACAAGTCACCTGATTCGATGCTGTAGATGATCTCAGCGTTTTGACCCTTGTCCTTGTCCAGTGCCGTGACCTGCAGCACCCTGGAGCCGATGGCAGCAGATTCAAAAACACGTCCTGCATACGGCGTCCCGGAGAACCAGGGAGCGTTATCGTTCGTGTCATCCACGTTCACGATCACCCGCACGAGGTTCCGCTTCACAGGGATGTCCTGGTCTCGCACCTGAAGAAACGAGAGAGGAAGAAAGAGACAGTGAGAAGAGAGAGAGAGTGGCAATGGCAACGAAAAAGATTTGATGATAAAAAAAACTCAGAATTGAATTATTACATATTCAGAATTATAAAAAATTAAGTTTTATTATAACATTACCCATATTATCTTATTGCTTTTTTAATCATATTACAATAATAGTTATCATATTTATACAACCCATATCACAAATACTATTTGTCGAACAAAATTTCTTGTTGTCATCACTAAACTCCTTTCAATTCATTTATTATTTTGAATTATTTGGTGAACCTTATACTAGTGCAGATTTTTCTTTGTATAACCTTTTATATTACATTTTCTTCATGAAATATGCTTTACATATCAAGGTTCTTATGATCACAACCTCCAGAAAGACGCTAAAGCAAGCTTGCGGCCGCTCTTTCGTCTCCAATAATTCAATTAAGATGACAAACTCATCAAACGCTGAGAGAAATCGAACTGGTGATTTGCTCTGCTCCTCTGAGACACGCATCAACGCTTTTGGAATAAAGTGGTAAACAAACTCAGGGAGGACATCAGGTGGGGCGACGCCCGACTGCCTCAGCATTTCGAATAACACCGACAAATCAATCCCACTAATAAACAGCACAAAATGCGGAACACACACACACAAACACACACACACACACAGTCCACAGCCTTTCAAACAAGGAAGACAAATTAAACGAGTAAAGGAGGAAAAACAGAAGCCCGTTAAACGAAATCTCTGGTTACTTAATCTGCTAATATATTTCTAATTAGGTTCCTGGTATCTAGAATTAATATATTAACTATTATTATATATTAATCACATACTGTATGTATTGAATATGATGGCATTAATCAAAGACCCCCTAAAGGTGAATGTCAGAAGAGCATTAATTAGTTAATGGCAAATTAATCAGTTAACATTAAAGTGACACAACAAAATATTTTCTTACAGTTATTTGTAATATTATTTTTGTTTATATATATATATATATATATATATCTCGAGCGCGTTAACGCCAAGATTACAAACGGCGTTAACGGCATTAAACAAATTAATCTATGCCCACCTCTAACATATATATATATATATATATATATACGTATGTGTGTGTGTGTGTGTATTTACAGAATAATATGTAGATATTAAACATTCCTTATTGAACTTTGAATAATTCAGAGACCAACAGAGAGATACAGATGGACGTGCAAGAGGACGGATGATGTCAATACCATGACGGTGAGGGTGTGCTGCCGCATGGTCTCGTGGTCCAGGCTCTCTGCGGTGTACAGGACTCCGGTTCCGGGGTCCAGTCGGAACTTGCGCAGGCTAAACGGGTCGGTGCTGCTCAGCAGGGTGAAGGTCAGCTTGTTCTTCTCGTCCTGGTCGGACGCGCTGAGACGCAGAACCTCTGTCTCCGGAAGGGCGTCCTCGCGAACCGTTACCTCGTACCGCGGCTCCGAAAACTGCGGCCGGTGATTATTAGTGTCAATCACTTTGATGAGAACCTGAGAGAGAAAAACAGGGTGAGAGTCAATAAAACGTTCAGAGGAGAGAGGGAGAGAGAGAGAGAGAGAGAGAGAGAGAGAGAGAGAGAGAGAGAGAGAGAGAGAGAGAGAGAGAGAGACAGAGAAAGAGATCCAGAGAAAGAGAGACAGAGAGAGAGACAGATAGAGAGAGAGACAAAGAAAGAGAGACAGAAAAAGAGAGAGCGAGAGAGAGAGAGATAGAGTCACTTAAGTTACTTCAGGAGGTTTTCTCAGAAATCAAGTGTTTTTTACCGAAAAAATATTATACATTAATTATTTTTCCCGAATCCAGTTGTACAGAAATGTACCTTAACTGTACTGTAAATACTCTAAATCATACTGCAATTCTACAGTAAATGTATTTTAAATAACGCCAATGTACTGTAAATCTACTATCAATCTACTATATGTACTGAAGATCAACTGTAAATGTACTGTAAAACATAATTCATTCTGTAATTAATATGCAATCTCATGGTGTAATATGTGACATGGTGTAATATGAACTAAACGTTTCACAAAACGACGTCAATAACTCAAACGTCGAAGTGTCAGGCGGGTCTGACTGGTGAACGATGTTGCGGTGCTGAGCGGATCAATGTGAGTTATTTTAACAGCTGCTCCACCCGCCGGCGGATCGATACAGACTGAACCTCACTCCGAATGAGCCGAGGGCTCGGGGAAATGTTACAGAGTGACATTTTCTTTTAGTAAATACCAGCTCACTCGCCTCAGCGGTGTAAAAGGATGTATTTCATTAACAGCCATAAAACAGCGGTGCACAGCTAAATGTCAAGGTGAAGGCAGCTGCATAATTAATTTAGAGCTGATGGACTAACTGGATCGCAAATAAATATGATCTAAACAAAAGCAACACCTCCCCAAAACATCCCCCCAACACACACACACACACACACACAGTCAACACGAACATGTGTACATACATATAAAACATTATAATGTTGGAAATCACCCCCATTTATCTGCTATTGACATTTGGTGTTCCACAGGGGTCTGTTTTAGGCCTGACACTGTTCTCTATAAATAAACTAACCCTTAAGACAAAGTACTTTAACTAAAATATTTATGTTCTAATATAATATTCTCTAATATTGTCAAAGCTCTTTGTAGAGTAAAAAGCACATATGTTTTAACAAATATTAAAGAAAATGTTGTTTTCACAGTGAGTTAAAGTTTTATAAGCAAATATAAGCAGCTGCTTAAGAGCAGCTTTTCAAGTCAAACAAGAAAACAACACAAAGCAAATACAGTTACAGTAGAACAAAATACCCACCTATCCCAGCTCCGCCCACAAATGTAGCAAGGCAGCTAAAAAAGACCAACCCTAACCTTTCACACCAACATTACAAATACAACGCAAATAATGCAAACATTGTTACTTCAAATTTACATCTTTTTATTATTTTGTATATTTAATTTTTTTTAAATAAACGATCAAAAGTGTCTTAAAATAAGTACAATTATCTAGATGATATCTTTAAACAAGCATATTTGTCACGGCTCGGCCAGTGACCATTAGCGGTCACTGTTTTGGTATGTTTTGGTTTGGGGGACTTTTATTCTGAATGTCAGGTCTGCTTCGTGTCATGTGACAGAAACCCAAAACAGCTGAAAACCAAAAAAACGTGACACGAAGCAAACGTGACATGAAGCAGACCTGACATGATCTTGGAAAATAAAGAATGCACAGCATGGATTCCTGCCTGCCAGCCTATTGTCTACAAATGGGAAAAAGCACGGCAACAGGGTCTCCCCCGCAACCGTGACAATATTCTGCCTAATTTAATTCATAAAATGGCAAAAGACTGCTTAAAAACACTTTTTATTTATAAAAATGTATTAATACTATTAATGGTAATTTTAATAGTATATTATAATAATCTCAAAATGAGACATTATTTTTATTGACTTTTATTGACTAGACCTAGACGTCTTCACTTGCAAATATGTTTTTTATCCCCAACAGTGCTAGCGTATGAAAGCTTGTCCTTTTCAACAGTCGCTATGCAAGACGTAGTATTTGTGGGCGGGGCTTGGACAGGTGAGCTTGAGCTGGTTGACCTTCATGTCAGTGACTCTTATTGGGAAGACGAGAATGTTCTGGTGTGTGAGGACTTCTCAAGGCAAAAGGAGAAAAATAGCACACTTCACACGTAGAATCTCTCTCTCTCTCTCTCCTTCAGCCCTTCCGTCTCTCTATCACACACACACACACACACACACACACTCACACATCTATATACTCTGGTTTTATCAAAGCCAACCAACCGTCTAGTTGGCTTCCTAGAGAGGATTAGCGAGTCCACTGGGAGCTCTTCACTGGCCAGCTTTTACAAAGCCTGTGAGAATGTGTGTGTGTGTGTGTGTGTGAGAGAGAGAGGGAGAGCGAGCGAGAGCCAGTGGGAGAGTGTGTGTATGTATGTGAAACCACACAGCCAGACAAGCTTTCATAAAACCAGTATAATGAACCAAGCAGAGCACAAAGTGGCAGCCACCAGGGGGTGATGATTAACACGAGAAGCTACAAAAGATGGACCTGTTCCACAAAGAATTATTGGCCCAGAAGCCCAGAACTGGCCCAGAACTGGCCCTGAACTACTGAGAGCGTGGCTCAGAGGCCCGGAGCACAACTGAATGCTCCAGTACAATGGTGGGCCTTTTAGAACTCCAGCCATCTGCTCTAAAGGAACCGACCTAAGGCCTGCTGTGGGGGTAAGACCCACTAGATCCCCCTGGTAGAAATAGAGGACTTTGGCTCTGGTTTCCCTATGTTTGAAGCTTAAAACCGGAAGCAGGACCACTAGCATAGGTGTTGTAGAGCTGAAATCTAGCACGGAAGCATGAAATCTAGCGTCGGCTTTACTGCTTAACATAGAAAAGTGATAACACTAGCGCAACAAGACAAAACTAGCGCAACAAGAGCGTACGTGTAACTTAGCAAAGAAGCAAGAAACAGAAAAAGCGGTAAAATTAGCAAAGCCAACTAGCAAAACCACCAGGACTTTGGTGGTATTGTCAGTTTCGGGTGCTAGAAAACAAGCTGGAGTAGAAACTAGCATAACAGCGGAAAATTAGCGACGCTAACTAGCAGCTTCTCAATTCAATTACATTTTTTTATACAGCGCTTTACACAGTCCAGGTCCGGTGAGTAAACCAAAGGCGACAGAGAAGAGGAAAAAAGCTGATGGCCTAGTGGTCAGGGATCTGCTCCAGTGATTGGAAGGTTGTGGGTTCGAATCCCAGGACTACCAGTGGCACTACTGAGGTACACTTGAGCGTCCTGGAAGACTAGGTCTTTTGCTAACGCCAGTGGTCCTGCTATTTATACAACATTACAGATTTTATACTATAATAATATAATATATGTTAATTAATTATATGGTTAGTATCATATAATAATAGCGTAATGTACTATATACAGTACATACATACATTAATGCTGTATGAGGTCAGAATGTGTATGTGTGTGTGTGTGTGTGTGTGTGTGTGTGTGTGTGTGTGTGTGTGTGTGTGTGAAAAGCCCACTTTCCATTGTGGCAATAGCAGCAGCTTGCTGTCCCTGAAGGCTAAGTCTTGCTCTTATGAAGAGCTGGAGGACAAAACATTCCTCCCTCCTCCCCTCCCTTCTTCCTTCCCTCTCTCGAGGCGCTCGCTCCGTCCCTCTTCCAGAGCAGTAGCTGTCCGCTCAGCCGCAGACGGTTCAGAGGCTGGACGCACGAGTTACTCTCACACACAGAGGAAGCTAACCAGGCTTCGAGGATCTGAGGCGGCCCGCCCCCGTAATTAAGCCCGGATCCCCCAAAATAGCAAATATAAATTCAGTACTGTCTGAACCCAGCACTCTTTTCTTCATATTTCCAAAGAACCAGACGTTCTTGTGTTTTTAATGTGGTCTTGATATTTGTCTTAGTCCCAACTACCAAAGTTACAGTTCTGAGATCCATCTGTGGTCATACAGGGTTAGTGTTTCTAATAAAATGGCGAATTAATGGTATTAATGGTAAAAGTTACATTTTGAGATAAATACGGGTGTTTCAATGTTGCCAGTGAGTAGAAGTACAACTGTGGTGTTTCCAATAAAGTGGCCAGCTGATGTAATTAATGGTCAGTATCAGACAGTTGTGATCCATAAGGCTGTTAAAGAGAAGAAACCGAGAACCGATGAGAACAGCAGGAGAACTTGATTTTTTCTTTTGCTCCTTATTTCTCCTAAAGGGGGGTTTTAGGAGAAAAAAGTCAGACTCAATCATCTCCAGATAAGAAGATGATTTATTTCGAGACTGTTAAACTCCGTGTGCTGACGGCTGAGGATCAGTTTTACTTCAAATGTGAGACTAATTTATAGCCTGTAAATAATCTGCTGGGTTTTTAGAACGAGAGGAAAGAGGAAATTCAGCACTTTCTCGCTGGAAAACGAAGGAGCTGAAACGTGTGAGAACAGGATTGTGGCGGGGGGCCCTGAGGTTTACAGTAATGGAAGTAGAAGGAGGTCCGTCAGAAGGGAAAGACCCTCAGAAGGACAAGAAGGTCAGGAGGATGCTCTGTGGTCAGGTTTTAAAGAAAAGACGAATTTAAGAGAAGTTGATGATTCAAACCTGAATAAACAGATCAGCAGAAATACAGAAAGAGAAAGAAAAAAGAAATAGAGAGAGAGAGAGATAGAGAGAGAGAAAGAAAGAGAGAGAATGAGAGAAAGAGGGAGAGAGGGAGAGAGAGAGAAAGAGAGAGAGAGAGAGAGAGAGAGAGAGAGAGAGAAAGAGAGAGAGAGAGAGAGAGAGAGAGAG
>JBBPDC010000084.1:14679835-14692065 GCA_037974485.1 Hemigrammopetersius urotaenia | reverse complement strand
AGAGAGAGAGAGAGAGAGAGAGAGAGAGAGAGAGAGAGAGAGAAAGAGAGAGAAAGAGAGAGGGTGAGAGAGACAGAGAGAGCGAGGGAGAGAGATAGGGAGAGAGAGAGAGAGAGGGAGAGAGGGAGAGAGAAAGAGGGAGAGAGACAGAGAGACAGACAGAAAGAGAGGGAGAGACAAAGAGAGAGGGACAGAGAGAGAGAGAGGGAAAGAGAGAGAAAGAGAGAGAAAGAGAGAGAGAGACAAAAGAAAGGAGAGGGATGAAGAAAAGCTGAGGAATGCCCTTCATTTTTCCATTTCTCTTTATCTCTCTTTGTGTCTGTGGTGGAAATTTGATTTGTCAGAAAAAGTCCTAACATTTTAACAGGGAAATTATTTAATGCAGTGTTTGAATTAGAGTTGAACAATGTGACAGTATTTTATCATATTCTGATCAACAGCACTCTTCTGTTATATCATTACTCTTAAAAAACACTTAAAGTCCTTTATTACAAAGAGAGCCACGTCCCAGAGTTTCAAAAGTTCTGTGTGGGCCAGAACCGCTGTGGGTTCTTTAACGTTACAAAATGAAGTTGATGAAGGTACCAGGACCGTCGTTTGGGATTACAGCCAGGTTCAATAGCCCACCCTGCTGTGTCCCACAGTAACACCCCTCCTCCCGTCCCCTCACCGGGCCCCGCCCCCTCAGCCCAGGTCGCGGCAGAGGCAGCCAAACATGAAAAAGCAAAGTGGCCGGCGCATACCTCTGTTATCTGGCATCACCCAATTCAGCTCTACCTCTTTCTTTCTCTGTCCCTCCCTAGCGGAAGGGCATGGGAGGGACAAAGTGGAGCTTGGGACGGGACAGGGGAGCTCAGGACGGGACGGAACGGGTGTGGGGGGGTAGGTGCGTTTTTAAAACACAAAAAAACAAGCTGCTCTTGCTGGTACTTTGTTGTTGAATGTCCAGCCGGTACACAAGGCATTTTCTGTCAATGGGAGACGGACAAAGCCCGTGATCCTCTGCACAAAAAAAAAGGTACACCGCATTCCTAACAAAAGGGGCCACCGTCCCGGTCACCGGCGGTCGGTGGGGGGAGGACCAGGGACCACGTGCATTTTGTTCTCTGGCTCTTTTGAAAATGCTAAAGGCTTTTATTTGCTCCGTAACCCTTCCACTTACAGGCTAAGTGTCTGAGTTGACTTAATTACAGAGCGGAAAAATAAAAGGGGACGTAACAAAACTCCCGGCCTCGGAAAAAACACGAATGAGATACGTTACTGAGCGCACACGCTTCCCCGAGTCTGAGAACAAGCGCAGGATGCAGGCGGGAGGTCAGGCGAGAAAGAAAAACGCATTTAATTGAGCAAAGTACAAACGCCATGACCTCTTATGTGAAGGGGTCAGCCTTTCCTGTTGCCAGTGCGGCGCTAATGAATTGCTAAATTTGTCCATTTGCATAATTCTGCTTTTGAGTTCTCTCGTTATCTCAGACTCGTCTTCAACACTATAAGCTACACAGGAGGTGACAAAACTCAGGCTTCAGCAGAGCTGCCGTTTCAGGGCATGTCCATTTTTATGGACGATAGTGTCTGGTGTTAGGTTAACATAGTCAGAGGAATCGCTGCACAATATATCATCCATTAACCATAATCCCGATATAGGTTTCTGAGGTTCCTATTGGCCGACGAAGGATATGTATGGAAATATATTGGTTTTGTGATTCACAAAAAAGTATGGCAAGCTGTCGACTGTCTGGGTTGGAGGAGTGACTGTCCATTTTTTGCAAGTTTAACAGTATTTACAGACTTTTTAATCCCAGAAAAGTGATGAAATGGACCCTTTACCATATTGAAAAGTACATACAATTGCAACATTAATGTTTGGTCCATATTGTGCAGCTTTAGTTTGAGGCGTGAAGCGGTACAACAGCATGTAATGCTAATAGGCTGCCAGTGAGGGGGACGTATAGTAAATCATACAGTTGCCCTCAAACAGCACAGTAACAGTTTTATTTTGAAGACTCCATGCCATTCAGCCATTAGGGTCTTTGTAAAGTGTCTCTGTGCTTCGCTGTAGCGCTCCCTGTGATTTGCGAGGTGTGGTTTGGAGCCTCTTTGCTTGTTTCTTTGCCACGAGGGCATTAAGCAGTAAAAGGCTCCGAATTCATTGCTTGGCTCTGGCAACATCAATCAGATTTGTGGCAAACCCTTTATCCCGGACGAGTGTGTGAGGCCTCTATTAACTCAATTACTCTGGAAGCAGCATCTAAACACACTCACACTTAACCCACACACACACACACATCAATCCTCCATCAAACTCACACACCCACACACAAAATCAATCCACTAACTGGAGTACACACACACACACACGCACAGCGGGGCTCAAATTAGCCCCGGGTCCACACACACACACACACACAGGGGTCTCGCACCGAGGCGCAACGCGGCCCTGGCTTTCGGCGTGTTTGCGCAATCTGGACACAGTAAACATCACCACCGGAGACTCACACACTCGGCAGATCTCCAGTGGCATCAGGAAGAACCGAAAAAGGAGGACAGAGACGAAGATGAAGTCTCGCAGTAACAATTTTGGGTTAGCAGCAAAGCTAATCTTATCTCTGGTGCGCGGGTACAAATTAGCAAGCTTTTCCTGACGCAGGAGAACCCGAAAAAACACGAGCGAGCTTCTACACGGCTTTCGAGGGCAGCATTTATTCTCCTTGAGCCGTCTTAAATACATGAGCAGAAGGACTAAATATAACGCGAGTGCAGCCACACGGCCCTCGGTGGAGGAGAACCGCGGATCTCAGCGCTAACGAGACGCCAGGCTGGAGGAGAACCGAACTGAGAGGTTCACTCCAACACATTCCTTTCCGCCCCCTGGTCTAACCTGAGGGTACGAGGAGTAAACACACAAATAAACCAGCACGGACTCATGAGTGAGAGTTCAGCCAAAAATTATATAATTTATATATTGCCTGAAAGGTAGTCCATCATTTCTAAAGTGTTTCTCCATGGTGGCCCGCCACAGCCAAAGCTTTGCTACCACGGAAAAAAACAAACAAACAAACAAACACACCCCTTCCAAAGCCAACCTGAGGAAACAAAACTGCACAGCTATCCAGCGCTGACGACAAAAATCGTGTGACATCCCCATCGACAAAATGAAATTGCAAGCCACTTGTAAACCCCCCAAAACAAAACTGTGTGCGACCCCCAACACAACAAAACAAACTGCTAAACAAATTAAGAAAATTAAATCAATAACCATCCCAACGTCCTCCAAAACAAAAACCAACACCACCCCAACACCCTCAAAATCATACGCCACCCCAGCACCCCCACGACACAAAATCACACATCACCCCCAACCCCATAAAACTAAATTGTGCGGCGCCCCCAGCGTCACCCTATAAATGTAAATCTCGCACCATCCCCAACACCCCCCATAAAACGAAAGCTGGAATTCCCATATCGGTGCATCCCTGGTTAAAATCCAGCCTCTCTTTAAAGTACACTTCTGCATCATGTGTTTGTTGGTTTGTCCCCTTTAGATAACCTGTTTTAACTTTTTAAAGCGGTTCTGGGGTTTTATTTCTGTCAGTTTGCACGAACGCTGAGCTGAATACCACACGGCTCTCTCTGGAGACCTGGTGCACCACTAGGGGTGGAAGAGAAATTCTTCTCCACTCTGCATATTACCCTCCAAAAATATATCGTCTGAGACAGTTCTAGTCCCGGCTCTTGTGGCACTTTAATGATTTATTCATTCACAGTTCAGCTTTACTGGATACTGTATTTCTGGGTTCACCGCCACAGTCAAACACAGAGGAACGACCGGCTCGGCTGTGATTGATTTCTTGTTTGAAGCGCAATCAGTAACTACAGGCCTTCCCCTGATGTTCCCAGCCCCTCCTGGGCAGACCCTCATCTAATCTGTGTCCCACCGGGAGGTGTTCCAGCCTCAGGCATATTTACTTTGCCACCAGCCCAGGCAGTGATCCAGAACAATGGAGCTCAGTGCAAGACGACCCGAATGCCGACAGCACTCGTAGATCACCGAGGTCACGGGGGGCGGAAGAGCAGGTCAGGTGCTCCCAATGACCTGCATCTTTTGGGTTAAAGGCGGTGCCGCCCAGACTACGACTCCAGTGTCACGCCTGGCTAAATATATCAAGCTGAGATGAGTCGGGTGAAGGGCAGCTTAATAATCCAAGCACCTATAACCGCATTAAAGGGAAATTCCATTAAGAAAAGTTCTGAGATTTCCAGTGAACACTCAGAAGTTGACTCACTACAGGTGGGATCAACCCGATACGGTATGGCTAATTGGCCGATCTTGTCAGAAAATACTTTAACACACACTTTTACTGTGTAATGTAGAGCTGGGTAACAAAATAACTACACAACATGCCACAACCTGCTTTTCTGAGCATATTTCAACATCACTGAGCAGCTTCCTGTTCTAAAGAGGGCATAATTAACCCCGTTTGTTTGGTTAAGGGCAGTGTGTGAAATACTGGATAGATCTTTTGTACACAAACTAGAGCTGCATGAACCACCTCATTTACTTTCCATAATGAATTTGACTTCCAACAATTATGGAAGCAAGATAAAGGAAAATGCGTGCTTTTTAGTTCCTTTTATGTTTATTTATTTATTTCATTGTTGTGGAATACATTTGTTTATATAATTTTTTGTTTGCTATTTAACTGAAAACCCAAAGTTCAACAAATGCGTGTTTCCAAAGCTCTAAAGTAATTATCTTTTGGAGGCTCATAAAAAAGAAGCTCAGTTGAAAGTTAATCGATTAATCAAATAAGAAATATCGGATTGTTATCAGAATCGGTTTGGCTGTGGCCTGCATTGCTTTCATTCTGACATCAAAGTATTTGAACATCTGGATCTTTAATTAGCCAAGATGCTCATCGTGAGAAACACCGTGATTGGTTAGGGGGCTCATTTGCATATTGCCGGCTTCAGCAATATCAACATAGCAAAGAACGACGTACTGAGCCGTTGAGAAACACCAGAGATCATTTAGGAACCCTCTAGGGATCTTGGGAGGTGGCAAGTCTGGCCAAAAGATGCTGACACAGGCAAAAGACACCAAACAATGTGGGACTGCAAAAGAGTTAACGTTCCAGGCAGGCTTAATCAAGTCTTTGCAGCCTGGATTTGTGGCCAAGTTTAAACCAATCTCAGCTGAGTATTAAATTGGATCAAACAAACAGTTGCTTTTCTCTTCTCCCTGTCCTGCTATTCTGCCCCTCTCTCCCTCCCTCTCCAAAACACCAACCCGCTCAGAACAAAAGAGGTGGAAATGATCAATAAACGTCACATCATCTGAATGAGGCAGGGCAAAATCTCCATAATACTGGGGAAAGAACACAATGACTGGCAGATGGTCCTGTAGGGGAAGAGCCCCCTTGCCAGTGCATCCTGTCATGCTAAATTTACCACCGCAGAAAGCGAGATTTCCCTGCAGGGATGCCTAACAGCCACAGCTAATTTATCCACCTTAATAAAGTGCCGTGCACCACCTTCAGCTAAATGAGCGCTTAATTTAATACCTACAAGTTTGGAGTAAACTTTTAAAAATGATGCTCTGCACAGGGTCCACACTGCTGAGTGCATGCATGCTAAAAAGCTTATGTTTAATGTATGACATTTTCACGGACCCATTTGTACATTAATTATGCATGCCGCGGCACAGAAATACACTTTTGGAAAAAGAAAAAAGGCTGAAGCCCACATTAGGCCGCAAATTAGAAATTCGGTACATATTAAATAGAAGCGCTGCTGCATGTGGCGAGCGTGGGGTTCCGAAGACTGGGTGGGTAGCGCTGGAATTCCAGACTGCTTATTTTAAGCGTTTTTGGCACAGGTGCTCGCGGTGACCGTGGCCAGCTGAGAGAAGTATTAATACATTCTTTGTGTGGCAGTAATGAGGCCAGATCTTGACTTTTGCCACAGAAACGGGTTTCGGTTCAAACGGCAAAAGCTCCTTTATGCAAACCCACACTAACAAGCAGTTTGTCCCAAATACCTAAATCATGTGTGCTGTTCGAAACTATCTGAGGTATGGAGGAGGAAAAGAAAACATTTGAAGAGAAAACGTAGGTGGGTTGGGGGGGGGGGGGTTGGGAAGGATGTGGGGGAAGTGCACCGCAGTCCTCTTAAAACCAAGGCAACTTGCTTGGAATGTTTACAGCACGTCTGAGAGACAGTTGCTCCATCTGTTCCTGCCGTCAATTCTGTCTCCTTACACCAAGAAAACCCAAAGATGCAACTCAACAAATTCCTCCCGCCAACCTGCATGTGCACCTGACCAACAAATCTGAGCGCCGCTCATATTCATGCATAGGCGATTTGTTTCATGAAATATTCATCCCCAGACAAAATAATCACTCACGCTCACTTTCCGCATCCCACATTTTGAGACGTAACCCAGCAGTAGAGCAAAACACCTTTATAAAGTGAAGGAAAAAACTACTCACCGGTTTCTTCATCAATGGAGAAGATCCCGAGACCAGATCCATCCCGAATAGAGTAGCGGATCTCCCCGTCTCTGCCTTTGTCCTCATCCTGAGCTGTGACTTTCATGACCGAAGTTCCAACCAGCACGTCCTCTTTGATAAATCCCTTATCCACGAATGATGGGAACCATGGGCGATACAGGTTCTCGTTAACGTCCACCACCTCCACCTCGATGTGACACGTTGAGGACAAAGAAATGGGTTTGCCTTTGTCCTTCGCCTTCGCTACTAGATTGTAAACTTGTTTTTTCTCATAATCCAGATTTTGAACGATTCGCACCGCACCGCTCAGTTTATCCACTTCAAACTTGCCGTCACCATTGTCCACAAGGCTGTATCGTACCTGACTTGACGGCCCAACATCAGGGTCATGAGCTTCCAACCACATAATAACAGTACCAATAGGCAGGTCTTCTCTGACCTTCACCTGATAATTGGGAGGAATAAATTTTGGGGGATTGTCATTGACATCTTCCAGCGTGATTTTAAGGGACACAGTGGACACTAGTTGAGGTTCGACAGCAGCTTGGTCTCGGGCCGCAATCCTAAGCACAAAGCTAGGCTGTAGCTCCCGATCTAATTGCTTTTTGACTGTAACAACTCCAGTCTTCTCGTCAATGGCAAACTGGTCCGTGTCTGCTAAAATAGAGTATCTGATAGCTCCATTGTCTCCCAGATCTTTATCTTTAGCCTCAACCTGAATGATCTCAGTGCCTACAGCTGTGTTCTCACTTATTTCCACGGCATATGAGTCCTGCAGAAACTGGGGACTGTTGTCATTAGCATCTGTAACCTTAACATCCAGCAGGCGTGATGATGACTTCTGAGGTAGTCCAAGATCATACACAGTAACGTTAAGCGTGTAGTGATCGGCTGTTTCCCTGTCAAGTGGGGCGTACACCTTCAGCCATCCATTGTCCATATCAACAACAAACCGACTCTCGGTGTCACCTCCTGATATGACATAAACAAGTTTGCCATTGAAACCGCTGTCTGAGTCTGAGGCACTCAAATGCACAATCCGAGCACCGACTGGCAGGTCCTCCTTGACCTCCACCACACTGGGGAAGGAGTCCGCAAACTGGGGCACAAAGCGGTTGACGGCATGAATGTCTAAGAAGTTCTCATCAGGTTCTCCTTGGCTGTGGATCTTGCTGCCTTGCAGCAGCTTTTCCGCCAGCATAGTGGCCACACCGGTGTCGAAACACTTAACTTGAACCGGTTTACGCGCTGTAATAACGGTGACGTTCAAGAACATGGGCTGAGTTTCATGTTCTCCATCACTGGCTGTGATTTTCAAGCTGTGGAAGGACAACTTTGCTGCCTCGCCCTCGCTAAGGGGCTGCTTCAGAGACAGCACGCCAGAGTTAGGGTTCAGTTCAAACAGGTTCAGGTCATTGCCAGATTTTATCACGTACCTCACCAGCTGGAGCTCGTCAGCGTCGATGGCTGACACGGTTGCGATCTGTTCCCCAGTGCCATGGTCTCTGGGAATTGTCACCTCGCAGTCCACACTTTCAAAGAGAGGCTTGTTATCATTCAGATTGCTGAGGGTGATGGTGACCTGGGTCTCCACTTCACGACGAAAAGGTTCGCCCCAGTCCGACGCTCGCACACGTAAAATATAAATCCTCGGCATCAGTTCATAATCTAGCTGCTCTGAGGTGCTGATGACTCCGGAGAAGTAATCGATAACAAAAGGCTGAGGGTTTACGTTAGCTATGCTATATGTAACATAGCCATTCTCGCCACTGTCCAGATCAGTGGCCTTAACTGTTAACACACTAGTACCTACAGGCATGTTTTCATCAACACTGGCTTTATAAGATGACTGCTCAAACTCTGGGGCGTTGTTGTTCACGTCAGTCACATCAATGATCACTTTGGTGGCTACTTTTTTGTCACTAGTAATAACATCTAGCTCATATCGGGGTAGGCGGTCAGCATGGATGGGCCCAGCTGTTGTAATTAAGCCAGTATCAGGATTGATGGCAAAGCCATTTTTATCTAATTTTTGTTTGAAGGCGTACTTTAATTGGGGATACTTTGGCACAGCTGCAACCATCAGAACAGGAGTGTGTAGTGGAGCGAATTCACTTACATTCACCCTATAGACAGCTTGCACGAATTTGGGTGGCCCTACTTTAAACTGTGGAGATGTGATATGGATGACTTTAGCCGAGGAAAACTGGGGTGGACTGCCTTTGTCTTTCGCCTGCAGAGTGAGGTTGTAACCATAAGGCTGGCTTTCCCAGTCTACTTCCTTCACTGCTTTAATTTTGTATTCCTTACTGCCTGGACTGGTCCTCATAGCCTTAAACTGCTGTAAAGGGTCTCCTGCTACTACGCTAAGAGATGCAATCTCGCCATTAGCTCCCTGGTCATCATCCTCAACAGTAACTATGGCGTATGCTGGGTCCTTGTCGGAATCCGAAGGTGCAAGGGTAACAGCAGTGATGACAGGAGCATTCTCATTAGCCTGCTCCACTCGTACCGTTAGCTTAGCCATGCTACTAAAGCCGCTGCTCCCATACAGCTTCATCCCACGGTCTACTGCTAATATCTCCAATTCGTACAGCTTTGTCTCTACGTAATCGAGCTTTCCGGTCAGAGTGACCACACCGCTTGTGGGATGGACCGCAAACATGTCGGTCCACTCTCTAAAGCTGTAGTAGTACTCTCCGTTCGTACCGATGTCTGCGTCCGTTGCCGTGACCTTGGCTATGCTGGTGCGGATCGCCGTGTTCTCAGGCAGGGAAACGCTGTAGGAGGTCGGAGAAAAGAGCGGCCGAAGGTCGTTGGTGTCCAGTACCTGAACCCGGACCCGCGTCCGAGCCTCTGCGTTCGAGTTCTTTTCCACAGCTTTGACCGTGAGCACGTAGTGGTCTCGAACTTCCCGATTGAGAATGGCAGAGTTGCCTCCTTTGGTCCTTATTCGCAAAAAGCTAAAGTCTCCCAACTGATATTCCTCGGCTTTGAAAAAGTTCTCGTTGTCACCGGACATGATTTTGTACTTGATTTCCCAAGAAGGGTCTGTGATGTAGATGCCCATTTTGACTGGGCTCTCCACGTAGGTCTTAGCAGCAGAGTTCTCGTATATGGTCGCATTGTAAGAAGGATGAGTGAAGCGCGGGAGCGATGACGCGTCCAGCCCTTGGTTACTGCTGCAGCCGCACAGGAGCAGCAGCTGCACCAGCAGCAGTGGAGTCACCTGGTTCTGCATGGCCGCAGGGCACTCTTCACCAAACCACCTGCAGAAAAGAAGGAGGGATGAGTGAGATTTGCTTTTGTATTACGTTGTGTTTCTTTAATATTTCATCATAATCATAAGTTTGATGTTCCTGAATACCAAGAGGTACAGCTATAAAAGTTCAGGAAACGTGTCTAGTTGTGGGAATGAATACCAGATGGTCTAGCAAACGCCACACGGTGTACAAACCGAGTGTCTGACATTCATAAACGTTTCCAGTGAACGTTAATGGCAGAACCAGCCTAGCGGAGCAGATATGATGAGAGTAGCAGCGAGTGGAGTAGCAGCACTGGTTTCCTCCCCGTCTGCATTTCCAGCCCCTCTAGACTCAACAGACGCCGTGAAGGAACACAGTGTGAGTGATTACCGGCAGCGAGCCCTGGGAAGATGGCTCCATTTGTCTTAGATATACACAAATATACACATCCCTCTGCCTGTTGTGTGTATAAGCTGTGCTGAGATTCCTAATCTTTAGACCTTGTTTGGCTTGGAACTCAACGTTCCTCCAGAGATACGAGTTCAAAGTCATTACAGAGAAATAGATGAGGGGCATGAATTCAATTAGAGCTTCATATTCAGTGCATGCTGACACAAATTTATAGCCGTGGACCGCACGCCATGCGCAAAGGAACATTACATTGCGATTCTTTCCACATTTAATAGCATTATTGAGATGTGAAGATTGAATATGATGTGAAATGGTTAACAAATGTATTGATTTCTTTGATGGAACCAGACGTCTCCACCACATTTTATTCACTACCAGTCAAGCTTCCAGTGTCTCTGAGTGTTTACATGGTTGTTGATGATGTTAAAATACTGAATCTGAATTGTTTTGGGAAACTATTTTACCTCCAAACACCAGACATCCATCCCTCCACCATGAATGAGTTTAAAATGTGTTTTAGGCGGAATCCTTCTTAAAAACACGATTAAACAACGTTTCAGGCACCAGGCAGCATAATAAGTTGATTGTGAGGGAGATTTTAAAGACAGACGTCCGGTTCCATTCACCACCACTGTAAATAATTCGTGATTTCCCCCAGACGAATAAATTCCCCGTCAAACCCATTGAAGAATTACTTTGTTTGCATTTTACAAAATTCGTGCAAATTTAGAATCCAATGTTAAAAATCCCATATAACTGATTCAACTCGATTCAGTTTAGAACATAACTGCCTCTGTTTTTCCTGGTCAGGGCATTTGAAATGCACAGGCATGTGGCAATTACATTAGTCCCCCTTTTCATTACCCCCCTCCTCAGGGCAATTAGACTATTTATACCCCCGGGAGAATCAGGCTCTATCACAAAACCAAGATATCAGATTTAAACCTGGAAAACTTTCTCCAGCGGCAGCTCATTCAAAACTTCTCTTTTTCCTCCTTTACACTCATGCATAAAGAGTTTCAGAAGCAAAAGTCGTTACCCCCATCCCCCCATGCCCCCCTCTAGCAGTCCCGGGCCAGATGCATGGGGGTCCTGCGCACGAGCCAACAAAAACCTGGACAAAAACCAGCCCGGACCAGATTTCAGGCAGAAAACGAGCAAATGTTCAATGCAACAGATTAAAAAAAAACCAAGCAAACCGTCGGAAACGAGCCGTTACATTTAAGTCGTTTCAGTTCACACGGAGAGGGTTCAGCCAGACCAACCGTCCATACAAAAGAGGAGCCTCGCGCTCCAAAAAGTTTGGAAAAAATCTTAGAAATCTCATTTGTGATCATTTTTTTAAATCTCAGAACATATAAAAACAATCTCTCGTACCTCTTCCAGCTCTGGAGGCCCTCGCGCGGTGCTGTTTTTCTGCAGTTTGTTATAATTTCCACATTTCTGCATCGTACCTCCTCTCTGCTCGCCTCGCGGACACTAAAACCAACTCACGCGCACTGCTTTCGCTCCCTCTCTCTCGCTCTCTCTCTCTCTCTCTCTCTCACACACACACACACACACACACTCCCCCCTCTCCCTCTCCCTATCTCTCTTTCTCACACATACACACACACACTCCCCCTCTCCCTCTCTCTCTCACCACACTCTCTCTCTGTATCTCTCTCCCCCTCCATATCCCTCCGCACGCTGCCCGGATCTACTTCCCCCCGGTATGGCAGCGAAGCCGAGTGAGCCGCGGCGGGATACGGGCTTCTTAACGCCATTAAGGTGGAACGTGAAATTGTGAAATTAAAACAGGACCTTCAGATTTGAGGAGAAAGAAGAGGAAAGAGAGACTTATGGATTAAACGAATAACGGACACGCGAGCGGTGGGCTTTTATAATTTGAAACGAAAGAGCAAGAAAAGGAAATGAAGCTCAGTCACATAAACAAAACGAAAGTTAATTCAAATAAATAAAATAAGCTGTTTCAAGCATAGTTTAGTGTTAAGGTGTGTGTGTGTGTGTGTGTGTGTGTGTGTGTGTGTGTGTGTGTGTGTGTGTGTGTGTGTGTGTGTGTGTG
>JBBPDC010000084.1:14579670-14590468 GCA_037974485.1 Hemigrammopetersius urotaenia | reverse complement strand
TGTCTGTGTCTGTGTGTGTCTGTCTGTGTCTGTCTGTGTCTGTCTGTGTCTGTGTGTGTCTGTCTGTGTCTGTGTGTGTCTGTCTGTGTCTGTGTGTGTCTGTCTGTGTCTGTCTGTGTGTGTGTCTGTCTGTGTGTGTGTCTGTCTGTGTGTGTGTGTGTGTGTGTTTTCTAGCTGAACGGAGGGGGCGACGTGGCCATGCTGGAACTGACGGGTCAGAATTTCACTCCGAACCTCAGGGTGTGGTTTGGAGATGTTGAGGCGGACACCATGTACAGGTCAGCCAGTCGTTTTACTGGTGTGTGGAGGAGCCAGTGTGGCACCCGGTCTCATTAGTTGCTATATGTAATGTGATAAAGTGAGAGGGATTATCAGTAACATTTTTGCATTCATTTCAATACGTTTTCATGATAATAATGTTCTTTCTGGTATGAACGACTGCTGCGGTACTGTATCTTTTACTCTCTAGATGATGTGTGAAGTCTATCTGTTAACAAACCAGTTAGCCAGCTTGTGTATATACTTATACATACATTTATATATATAAACATGTGTGTATATGTATGTGTACATATGTGTGTAGAACGTTTCGAAGGAACATACATGAAACTCTGGCATGCTGGCTGACTGGTTTGTGCCATTAAGAGTGAACAGAGTCAAAGATACAGTACCACTTAGTGTACTGTGGGCTACTATGTGTAAGTGTATATATACACCACTCTGTGCAGGTGTATGTGTGCGTAAACACATATATATCCAAGTATAGATACATTAATGTGCTGTATGTACACATGGTCTACGTTTCACATCCCAAAAATGTCTAAATCTTAATGGAATGTTTATGTAAACTAGGTTTACTGAAAAATTAAACCAAAACTCATGTACTTATGCAGCTGTTCAGTGTACAGAATATTAGCTACACATGTTTCGGCCTTGGCTGCTTTCTGAGCGGGGCATAATACAGGACAGCCAACCAAAACAGCTAATTTGCATAGGCACCGAACCACAGTCTGTTTGATTCTGAGGGATAAAGTGAGGTATGGTGTGGTATGGGCTCTAATTTGTGTGTGTGTGTGTGTGTAGGTGCGGAGAGAGCGTTCTGTGTGTGGTTCCGGACATCTCTGCGTTCCGGGAGGGCTGGCGTTGGGTCCGGCAGCCGGTGCAGGTCCCGGTCACTCTGGTGCGAAACGACGGCATCATTTACTCCACCGCCCTCACCTTCACCTACACGCCTGAGCCGGGGCCCCGCCCACACTGCAGCGCCGCTGGGGCCATCCTGAGGGGGGGCAGCACCTCCTCCATTTCTCCTTCATCCTCCTCCTCATCATCTTCGTCTTCATCGTTGGCGTCCGGCCTCCTCCTACAGTCCAGAGTGGTGGACGGCCAGGCTGGATACCAGACAACCGGCGGCGTGTCTTCGTCCTCCTCTTCCTCTGCCATGTCCGTGTCCTAACCTGGGGTTCACCATGCGTGTGTGTGTGTGTGCGCGTGTGTGAGAGAGAAAGAGAGAGAGTGAAGAACCATCTTTTGGATTCTCCGGTTTAAAAAAAAACTTGTAGGAAAAGGGCGACCGCGTCCTGGAGGCGGAGAAACGAAAGATCCTCTTCGTCTTCAAAAACCAGCAGAGAATCCTCAGCGGCCAAAATAACAGAAACGGCCGGGAGAGTGGTCAAAAGGGCTCGATGCACTGGTGCGCCAGGCATGGAAGAGAAGTTATCATAGTAATATAGTTTTCAAGGACCAAGGAAAATTATTATTATTTTTATTGATATATAATTTTATAAGCTTTAGCTAAGGTACATTTTTCACTTTTTTTGGGTTTTTATAACATATAGTAAACTTTTGTTACCAAATAGTTTTGTATATTTTTTTGTGAGCGTTTTTCGGGGCTCAGAAGTCAAAAAGGGGTTTCGGGCGCTTTTTTGTTTCGCGAAGCGCTCAAGCTCGTCTTGTCATAGCTGCCTTTTAATCCTCTCGGCAACTGCCTTAAACCTTCTGGACTCGCGCCAGACTCTCGTTTCTGTCTGTTCGTCTGTATGTCGTTCTTTTGTAATATTGGTTTTGTTGTCGTTTATTTTTGTTTTTTTTGTTTTTCTAGACAGAGGTGTAATATGTGTTCGGGGGATGGGGGGGGGGGGTAGTTTGGGAGATGGTGGCTTTACCCCGTCTTTGTCATGTGAAGTCTTTAACACAAAAGCTTTAACTGACATCTCTTGCCTAATGAATGACCTTCTGACTGGTCAGAAACTGCCATGGTCCACTTTTTGCCAATATATTAACTCCAGAAACGCACTTGGAACCATCTCCCCCTTTCAAAAGACCACCGTACATTGGTCGAGAGAGCTTCACTTCCGATCATGCCATGGTAATGACTATGAGCACTGTGATGCTTTCAGAAGACAAGGATCCAGGTTCCTGTTGTTCTTCCCAATGGAATACTTGCCATAATCCAGCACAGCTGCCTTAAAGCTGTGGAACTTCTGTGGAACCATTTGTACTTATAAAGGAATATTTTGAAGTTCACCCAATTTGCCCACAAATGTAGTGGATCAGCCAAGACTGGTTTGGTGCCTGAAGGTAGATTCTCAAGCGTTCTTCTTCGATGGAGCTGCAAGGAACGTAACATGACCAGGAACTGCATGACTAAGGGTGGGCAGTCAGGCAGATACACAGGATGTTGTCTAAACAGTTTTTCTTGATGCAATTAGGGGGACAAAAGTCCTAGACCACCTGTGAAGATCCTTCAAAATGCTTTTCTGATTCAACCCAAAGTTCTTAATTCCAGATGATGTTAATCAGAGTTCAGACATCCACATTTCAGTGAAGGGGAGAAAACTCTAAGTTTGAAGACCTTAATGTGGTCGGTGGTCTTTTGACCTCCACTTTAATCCGTTAATCAGTTATGCCAGCTTTGATCTTTCCGTACTGGCAGTGCTAGTACTGCCTGATATCGATATTAAAGTCCAGAGTATTGGTTGGTACTGAAATTGAAACCGCAGGTTTTGGCCGATTGCGGCATCGGGATGCCGACTTTGGGCCGATAGCCATGTTGGAACACTGAGTTTCGGCCGTTAGCGGTTTTGGGACGCCGAGTTTCGGCCGATAGCGGTGATGGGACGCAGAGTTTCGGCCGATAGCGGTGTTGGGACGCCGAGTTTCGGCCGATAGCGGTGATGGGATGCCGAGTTTCGGCCGATAGCGGTGTTGGGATACCTTTGGCTGCGACCGACAATGAGTCGTGCCAGCTGCTGGGGTAAAAGCTTCCACTGCTTGTTGGCTTTGTTAGCATCAACGCTCCAGTCCAGAACTTATGAAGCGAACTCCAGACACCAAACACGTCTTCGCCGATGGACTGCCTTTGACAAAGCTGTTGTTCTACTGGTTCACTTGATTATCTAGAACAGTAACAAGGGCTAAAACTCAGAACAGCAGCCACCACAGAGGTGTGTTACTGGCCCTGCTGTTGGAAAGAAACACTACAGTTTTTATGTTTACCCCTTTCTAACCTGGACTTATGAAGGAAAACCAGAGAAATGCCAACAACGGTGTCTTTTAAGCCTTTTAAAAAAAAAAAAAAAAACCCAGAATTTAGTGTGAAAAGCAGGGGTGGGAAAATCACTCACAAACAGTATCGATGCACAAAGGTTGTTTTAGTATTATATCATTTGATCATATTTTATCATGTTAAACCCAGTTACCCAAAACAATGCATTCCTGTCTTAATCCACCAGAGGGTGCTATTTCTTCTCTTTAGCAAAAAGTTTCACTGGGCTGCATAGCAACTGACAAATGTTTATGCGGATGTAAAAACTGTCTTTTTTTGTCAAACTTTTGAATCAACCTGCAGTACAAAGCATCCCAGAAGCAGCAGGGTGTGCTCTGACAAGCATCCCTAAATATCTAAGTGTTAGTCTGTCGAGGGTCTTCTAGTGATTCCCACCCCTGGAAAACAGGACGCTTAGCGAACATGTTTCTGTTGACCAGTGTTGGCACATCATCTGCTTTTTCTTTTTCTCAAAAACTGTCTTTTTTGTTTTGTTTATGTCTTTGACGCAACTACTTGTGCATTGTCCGGTTTATTTTTGTGAGAAAGGATGTTGTTCTCATGGAATAATGTGGACATCTGTAATTATTCTGTATCTGTATGAAATGTGCACCGGATGCTTCCACCTTGACTCTGGTCAGGTAGGACCTTTTAGCATCTCCAGGTTCTTCATCAGCAGTCGAGGGGTTTTTGTGTTTCTGCTGAAATGTGTCTTCTTACAGTATTTAATCCCTTACCCATCCTAATGTAGTCAATCAACTGAGCTGTATTGGGTGTGTTTAGCGCTGAAGCGTTGAGGCTAATAAGTGAGGGATGACTCGCCTCAAACAGGGAAACCTGTTCACTTAGGTGGTTTCTGTATGACTCTAAACCAGCTGGACACAGCTAGGTGTTAATCATGATGTTACTAATAATCTGTTCTGTCATTTTATTTTGATCTAGTAATCATTATCAAATTAGTCTGTGTCAGAAACCACATAAATGAGACATTGAACACTTTCAGGCGAGTATGTGATGAGGTTAGCATCATGCTAATCTTTGTCTTTGCTTGTTAGCTCCATTAGCCACATCGCTCCAAGCCTGTTAGCTCCATTAGCATAATAGCAGCAAGCTTCTTAGCTCCAATAGCTTTTTAGCCCCAGGCTCGTTAGCTCCATTTCTTTAGCTCTGAGCTTGTGAATGCTACGTTAGCCTTGTGGCTCTTTGCCAAACGGTCACTTTTATTTGGTGCTCGTCTGTGTGAACCCCTTGACCGCTGAAGAAGTGTGTGTATGTGTCAGCCGAAATGAACCTTTCGTGCCTGTAAGACAACCACAAGTAATAGCAAGGACAACTCTACGACTGTCAAATTCAAGGTCAGGACTTTTTCAAGGATGTTTTCAGTGTTATTTCTCCTCCAGTCTTCCAGAGCTCTTCAGTCTGAGCTGAAACATCTTCTGTTTTCTTAAACCAGCTAGTTGCCTTTTCATCTGTGCCACTTTACCTGCTTCCAGAAGCAAAAAAAAGGAGTGTATCAGTTTCTTCTGTCTGTTGAGAAAGAGGGAATAGCTGCAAAAAAAGTCATGTTTTTGAACACCTTTGTCCATTTGAAGTTCTTTGCCAAAATCTCGCCACCTCAAACAGGGCCCAGGTTTCTCGGAACACTTTATATGTACTAAAGAATGTCTGATATGACCATATGTGCTAACGTTGCTAATAGTGAATGGAACCGGGTTGACTAGGGTCACTTCCATCGTGCACATCACTTTCATTAACAGTTAGTGGGGTTAGCATTACTTAAATTACTTGCTAACCAATGACTCCTAGCCTGCCATCATTGCTAGCATACGTGCTAGTTTTGCTAATTGTGAATGCAACCAATGTCATTAGAATGAAGCTCTTTTATGGTTATTAATAATGAGATTAGACTAATTCAGATGACCTCATACTAAACAGTGATGTGTCCATACAGACGACCAGGCAGTCCCTTAGAGCAGCACTTTAGTTTTGTGCAAATGTGATTCGCCCCAATGACGCCATTGGACTAGAGAACAGCCAGTCTGAGAATGACCAACGACATCGAATTAAATTTGCAATGCGGAATCACTATCATATTTTTCAAACCGGAGGTGCACAATTCAACCACTTTATCCCCCAGATGTCAACAAAAGAATTGTGCCTGGGCCGAAGCTGGGGATGCCAAAATTCTGTTTGGTCCTGCTCTGGTTCTGCATACAGTCACGTTTCCTCTCTGTTCACTGTTAGCAAGATTAGCTGGGATGCCAGTTTAGGGCCCTGGCTGCGAGTGCATGCTCTCTTACCAGTCGGGACGATATTGGTGCTGTCTAACATGGGCCAGTGTATCTGTTGCTTTGGAAATGGATCACTAAAATACTGTAATAGATGCAACAAACGTCTCAACTTTTTGAGTTGGCAGTTTCTGTTCCTTTTCTTAAGAGTGGGGGCGATCATTGATCTGGAAAAATTGGTAATTCAGGTCGAAATGATTAGTAGTGCTTTTATATTTATAGTTGAGAGCTGAGATAATCTCATGTAAAGGAGGCTGCACATCCTTTTGGCCATGTAGTGTTACCATTTTAATCCATCCATCCGTTCTCTGAGCTTTTTGTCCTTGCTGCCTTGATGGACGTCTGGTGTTTCTAGGACGGATTCCGTTTGTGCCAGAAGGGGGCGACAAAGCCTTAATGCCTTCTTTAGAATGAGTTTTACAGACAAAATAAAAACAATTGACAAGAAACACATACTGTGTTTATAAATGCACACATTCACACTGACGCCTCTTACACAGCTGAGTTCATGGTTTCTCCTGTGGTTCGTTCAGCTGCTTCACGCTCCACAGGTTCAAAACACTGTGTGCTTGAGGTGCAGCTGCTAAAAGGATAACATTTATCATAACACTGATGAGCTGTTAACAGTGTCACCTGTTGAAGGGGAGTATATTGTATTTGGCAGTGAGTAAATATTCAGTTCTTGATGTTTAAAGCTGCAAAACGGGCAAAAAGATCTTAGATACTGTGGCAAGAATCAAACTGTGATGTCTGGATGACTAAACATAAACACTGTAGGTCTTATTGTGGGTCCTTGGTGTACAGTGGTCAGAACCGACCAAAATGCTGTACTGGTGACCTGGTGGCAGGACTGGGAGCATCCAAAAGTCCTTAATACCCAAGAAGGCTAGCCTGGCTGGTCCAATCCCACAGAATAGTTGGGGTAGTATGACCAATTCATGAAAACGCAGAATATTTAAAAAGTAAGTGGACACGCCTCCTAGTTACTGTCCAGGCGTATCCAAGTATAAAATAAAGCCTGTCCTCTCCACAGTATGTCTGAAGATCTCGATGAATGTAAAAATGGCACGGTCTGAGGTCGTCACAGGTCAGTTTGTGAAATTTCTGTCCTGCTAGAGCTGCCCCCTCCAGCTGTCAGTGCCGAATTTGTAGAAGTGTTCCAGAGTAATAGACCATGAGGGGGCCGTTGAGATCTCCAACCCACCTCTGGAAGAAAGATCAGCACAGGAACCGTGCACCAGGGGCTATGTGCGCTGGGTTAGCGCAGCAAGCTTGAGATCACTATGTGCAATGCCAAGTGTCTGCTGGACCGGTGTAAAGCATGCTAGGCAAATGGGACTGTCTTATTTAGTTCATATTAATACCCAATGCCCATTGTTTTGGAATGGGATGTCCAGCAAGCTGATACAAGTGCGATGATCCTCATATGTTTTGTGTTAATAGTCTGGCTCCTTAATGAGCCAAACTAGTGTATTAAATTCATCCGTTCGTCCATTCATCAATTCCACTGCTGTGATAGTGATTAGTTTCAATGGCTACGGTGCCCCCGCAGGTTCATTTCCGGTTCCAGCAGTGATACTGTTGCCCGACCCCAAACTCTCGCCTGACAGTTTAACACTTGAGTGGTACTTAAAAAAAACCTAGACAAAATACAAAAAACAGGATTGGTGGTGCTGATTGGGTGAGTGGCTTTGGTGGGCGGAGCCTCCTGGTCATCTGGTGCCGAGTGTGTGCTTTCTGGGCAGCTGACGGCTAGTAAACACACTCAAACACACACACACACACACACACACACACGTACATCAAAGCTAACTACAAAGACAAGACACCTGTCAGTGTGCTCTGAGGATCAGAGGTTAACTCCACCCCCTCACACACACACACACCTGTTGCGTGTTCAGGTCAGGTGGGGCTGTGGAAACGAAACTCAAAACTGTTTCGGCTTCTCTGCTAATCCGGCAGCGCTCTAAATTTAATCCTGCACTGTGTGTGTGTGTGTGTGTGTGTGTGTGTGAGAGAGAGAGAGGGAAAGAGAGGTACACTCAAAAAAGAGTAAGAGAAGGACTAAACAATTCACATACAGAAAACTTATATATAAAATGCATATGGGACATTACATACGGATACTTGTAATAAATTTGGGGCGTATTACATGCAGATACTTCTGACTCTATATTTTAAACAATACAAACTACCCAGACACACACACACACATATGTATGCAGTATATGTATGTGTGTGTGTGTGTGTAAGTAACTACATAAGGGGCATCCTATCTTTGCTCATGTATAATACATAGATTGAGGCATATTTCTACATATAAATATTGAATCATATATAGATATATATAAACACACACGTGTGTGTAAGAAACCTGTTTGTGTAACACATACAGAACTTATTGCATATTGCAGATACTTGAAAATACATTAAAACAAGTGTGTGTGTTTCTTAGGCATGCAGCTGGTCCTCGGCTGGTGATTTATTGTAACAGGTTTGAAGCGGCTCTGCTGTAAGGAGGACTCTGGTCTTCTGTCCACGGCAGGCGGGGTTTAAACACAGCAGGGTTATCTTTAGACACACACACACACACACACACACACACACACACACACACCATTTACTGTCGTGGTCATGTGGAAGTAAATGCTGGTGAGGAACCTTCAGGCAGGAGGATCTCCAGACCAGAGCAGACCCAGACGAGGCCTGGACACTTTTACTGTTTTTCTGACAGAACGTTGCTGGACTGACGTTTCGCAGATTTTGGAGGAATTTATTTTAAGGACTTGATGAATGTTGAAGTCTTTCACCAACTTTTTGCTACTGTTTTTAAAAGACTGGACATTTCCCCCTGTTGGACGTTTTCTGAGCTGCATTTTTTTTAATTCTTTGTGCTCTGTATATTTTCTAATTCGTCTGAAATTATTTTAAAGATTTTATCATTTTTCTAAAGAATCCTTGGATTTTTATGTTTGGTGGATTCATTTGACCATTATTTTTAAATCTAGGTTTTATTTTTGAAATTATTCAACAAAATTCCACTTTGCACTTTTTCCTTTGAAAGAAAATTATTTATTTATTCAATTTAGAGGGAACTGGATTATTTTTGAAGTATTAGTTTCAAAACGGGACACTTTTACACTTTATTTATTGTGGTTGAATTTAAAATTCATTTTTTGGGGAATTTTTATTGAAACATTTCTGTGGAATTCTGTGCCTGAAGGACTATTTTTTGTTCTCAGAAGAAGTTACCTCCTCTTTTCACCAATCCTGAATCCCTTTCCAACATTTTGCAGTTCCAGGGAATTGGAAAATCCATCTATTTTTCAAGAGCTCATTTTTAGGTGAGAAATAGAACATTTCTTGAATCATTTTTGAGGATTTAAATGTAATTCTTCCTCTTTGTTTTTTTGTTTGATGTTAATAATGTACATAACTCTAAATAATCTAAATAACTACAATAATGCTACTAATAATAGCAATGATAAAATGTTTATAGTGCTGTTCATAAATCTAAAATGCAACATTAGGTTCTATTACAGTTTAATTTTAAAAATAGAACAGAAAAAAAAGGAACTAAGTTAAAAAGGCAAATATAATGAATGCAACAAATAACAAAAGAAAAAAGCTAAAAGTATAATAAAATAACAAGTATGCCATTTTATATGACAAATAAGGAAAGTGATAAAAGCACTAGGATATGAGTAGGATTTGTACTGTTTAAGGAATGTATTTATTTTAGTTGGTGATAAATGGTGAAAGTGACTGTAACTGTAACTCCAGGCCAATAAAAGACCAACAAAATTGATTTAGAGAGTCGCTTCTAAAGAAAAGACAAATTAAACGCGAAACATTTTATAAACTTGCACAGGTTGTTTAGATTAGGTGTGAAAATGCCTTGAGAGTCACTGTGTTTGAGAAACTGAGACTAATGCCGAGCTAAAGCTAACACCAGAGCTAACCGGCGTAGCTGTAGACGATGGTGACTCATGGTTTCCCGCACAAAGGTTCTTTTGGTTCTAGCTAATGGGCACTGGAGTGGCCTAGCTATGCTGCTCCACATCTTTTCCTCTATATTTAACTAATCCCTCAGACACCCACTCTCTTAACTGCTGTTCCTCACTTGTGTATTAATCTCTGACTGCTGTTTCTCTCTGACAGGGTTGTTATGGTGTGTAGCTCCAGCAGTAACTCGGTTAAATAGCTGCTGTTGATTTAAGTTTAGCTTTACAGGTTTAAGAGCAGTTGTGGACTTTAAGCACTGATGTACGTCGCACTGGATAAGAGCGTCTGCTAAATGCCATAAACGTAAACATCTGCCCCCCGAGGCACTTTCTGACCTCAAATACGAGCTGAACCTCCACTTTACAGCTCAGGCAGTGATGGGTCATCTTTCGGTCATCTGTCTGTGTTTCCTGGTCCACAGGTCGTCCCGGGATCCGCCATGCTGCTCTTCTGTGTCGCGGTTCTGCTGGTGCTGTTTGGGCCGGTGAGACTGGACCCCGTCGGGGAGCCTCAGTACACGGGGCTGAAGAAGGAACCCAGTCAAGCTACAATAGGCAAGAGTCTGACTTCAGATAAACATCAGATAAACTGAACGTCCTCCTCACCCAGCAGACCTGACTCCAGACCTGCAGGGCGTGTCTGTATTGTGTTGGTCAGTCCAGGACTGTATCTGTAGGTTTGTAAATCAGGTTCAGTATCTCTGATGCCTCTGGGACACCAATATTTAGTTCAATAGTCTGAACATTTGGCTTTGAGGCTTGTTGGACATCTGCGGACATGTAGGACAGGTGCAGCAACTCAAAGTTTCTGTTGTTACTGTCCAAAAATGGAATATTGTTGGAAATTTGGCAATATTGTTCTTGAAAAGACCCCCATCATAAAAACTATAAACTATAAATAGGTGCTATTTATGCTGGAGACACTGGATATTGGGGGAGAAGGAGGGGGGGGGGGGGGGGGG
>JBBPDC010000084.1:14562167-14575744 GCA_037974485.1 Hemigrammopetersius urotaenia | reverse complement strand
ACATGAGCCTAAGAATTTCATTACAGTAATGATGCTACATTGTTATCTGTATATGACAATAAAACTTGAAACTTGAATTTTCTATTTTTCCTCCTCACTGCAGTGAGATGATGACGGTGTGGTTTAAAGATAGTGTGATTTCATGCTGTGAAAAAGAACTGGAATGAAAATAAATGAAATGCTAAATATAAAATAAAATATATCAAATTAAATATTGACCTGTTTTGCCGTTATATGTGCCCCCTGAAAACACACTGGCCCCACCTCGGCCCCCCCGGTCATTCTGGCCTAGAACCGCCCCTGACCGGCACTCACCCTGAAGAACAGAACTCACCTGTCCAGCTGAAACCGAGGAGGTCAGCAATAATGGCCAACGTCTCTTCCTTCCGATCCGCATCATCATGCCAGTCCACTGTGAACATTGGTGATGTAACATTGTTTCAGTAACAGATTCAGGATCAGACAGAACTGTGATCATGTGACACTAATACTCTGAAATGATCTGAATAGTTAGAACAAATCAAAATAAAACAATGTTTTTAGTTCTCTTAGGGGCCGTTCACATATCGCGCCTAAAACGCGTGGAAAACACTAGGCGCGTCACTTTCTCCTTCTTTCCAAAAGCACTCGGGCGTTGCCCCCCCAGAAGCGTCTGTCGTTGCTAAGCAACCATCAGCCGCGCTCTCCATTTCCTCCAATAAAAAGTAGCTCTGCTACACGATTTATTTATGCAGAAAAGAAAAAATTCCGTAGTTCACCCCGTTCTGGGTGCACCCTGTTCTTCAAAAACGTAAAAAACACGCAGAATTTCACCAGCTGATCCAGGAGCTCTGCCTGGACAACAGGAGGCTCAAAGCCTGTTTCAGACTCGACAAGGACCAAGCTGGGTTATATTTTAGGAAAAGTTTTGGGGCTTGACAAATCATAAAGTTCAGGAAATCCCAGGACCACAATGATGAGTTGCTCCTGCGTGTTTCTGCTGAGGCGTCAGCGGAAATGGAAAAGGTGAGGACGCTGATTGGTTGAATCTTGTCACATGACCCGCGGTGCGCTTGCGGCATTCTGAAAAGTTGAGATGTTTTCAACGTTTTTTTTCCAGGCGCGTTCGCGTCGCTTCCATTATGAGCATGGCTGTCGCTCGTCTACATTTGAAATAATGGACTTGCACGCGCAAAGGACGCAATATGTGAATGGCCCCTTAAGAATGTTCATTCAAAATAACAACGAACCAACACATGCAAAAGTGACAGAAATGTTTGTAGTAAAAAGAAATAACTAATGTTGGGTTAAGGCATTCGTGTTGTAGAAAGAAAGACAATCTTGAGATTTCAATTAACATGGATATGGGCAACAAAAGACACAGATACAACATAAAGATCGACAACAAGCACACGACACACGTCGCACCAGATGGGAAGAACAGACACAAGACAACACCACAGGGCAGGACAGGACAACACCACACAAGACAGGACAAAACAGGACAACATTCAGAAACAAAACGTGACTTTTCGGGCCTTGCATGGAACTAAGGAATCTCTAAGGGAGGGGACAAGGGGCCACAAGCCATGTAGAGCCAAGTACCTTTACTTCGATCTGGGCTACTGCTGTCTGAGATTCGCTGCATCTGTGTTTCCACACAGTCCTCCCAGTTCGGCCTGGTCTCAAACACATCCTCTCCTACGCGGGAAGGTCTCCCTGCTGGCAGTGACCCGATTTCCCCTTCGGAGTCAGGGGAGCCTTGGGTATGTTCCTTCTGACCTGCAGACCCTTGCTCGCCCACACCGTCTAATTCCTGAGGGAGGTGAGGAGGCTCTTTCGGATGAGCTGGTCCAGACAGTGTCTGCTCGATGGGCACAGGCAGTCTAGAAGCTGGAGGCTTTGGTTTAGCTGAGGAACGGTCTGTGCTGCCCGCGGCCCAATCAGAGAGGTTCATATCCGCCTCAGACTTGGGCCTTGGGCTCTGCTCGGTTGAGTTGCCTTTTCCTAATATTTGGTCAAAGCTGATGGCTTTTACTGGAATCTTTGATTTGAGCTTGCTGCCCTCAGTTTCTGCAGGAGGAGCTTCAGGTGAGGTTGGACAGAGAGATAGAGCCTGGACTTCCTCGTCTTTAGGCCCTGCTACAGTTGGGAGCTTGATGGTTTCCTGTGTAGGTGTAGGAATCTCAATGACTGAATGCTGTTCCTCCTCAGTAGATGAATCCGAAGACTCCAGATCCTGCTCGGAGTAAACTGATCGTGTGATCGTAGAGGTGGCGGTATCGACATTTGCTATGGATGAATCTGCAGAGTCAAGATCCTTATCTCCGCTACTCTCCGAGTCCGTCTGAGGATCTGAATCTTCGGGCTGACAAATATCTTCAGCCCAAACGTTGCTGGGACAGCATGTTATCTCAGACTGTTCAGTGGATTGAAGGTCCTGTGAAGATACTATAACCAAATCAACACACGAGGTGTCTTGGGTACTAGACCTTTCTCCTCTTTCCTCTACTAGCTCACAAGAAGGCTCCTCAGAAGGATCTTCCCTGAGTGGGAAAAAGACAAATGCATCTTGTTCTTCCTCCATGCTTCTTTTGCTCATGTCGATGGCTCCTCCCCTGGTCATTTCAAAAAGCTTCCCTTCCTGGAACAGGAAAGGGTTTGGTGTCCCATCTGTCCCATCCTCAGTTGGGGTCCGACCGGGAGTCGTTTCTGGTGGAGTCCCATGAGATTGAACGTCTGCAACCAAGGTAAAGATTTTCTTCTCTTCCGCCTCAATTCGGGACTCAAAGCTCTCGTCATCTTCCAGATCAGCACTCCAGGGAACAAGATCCCCTTGAACAGAATCAGTAGGTCCTTGTGGTTCTTCTCCAATTCCCTCCCCATAAGCATCCTGGTCTGACATTGGCTCATCCTGAGGTTCTTCTGCTTCGGTCATGGGACACACAGTGTCACCAATAGACTCTTTCTTTTCTAGAATGTTTTCATCTGATGCACTTGAGGTATTCTCATCTAAATGCTGGGTTTCAACTGCACCCTCAGTTTTGTCGTTGCAGTGCACTGATGTTTCACCCAAAGGTTCTTTAAAGCCAGCCTGATCTACTGGTTTATTAAGGCACTCAGAAAAAAATTCTTCATGGTGATCTTGATCATCAAGGTGAATTTGCACAGGCAACATCTCCGCCTGTGTCTCATCTTCTAAAGCACCATGTTCCAGAAACTCTGGGACCTTAGTATCAGACATGGATTGTCTTGTGACCTCCTGAGGTAGTTTAGTCAGTTCTGGGTCATCAGTCTCCAGACCTGAAGAGGACACCAGACTGGATTCATCTGGGCTCTCCTGTTCCTTGCCTTTGGCAGCTTCTACTATACGGTCCAGTGGACCATCATTACCTGACTGTAGCTCCTCTGTCTGATCATGTAAGGACATGAAATCAAATTTAACTTTTTTCATTTTTGCATCCTTTTCAATTTCATTGAATACTCTGATTTTAGCAGCCATTTTAAACATCTCCTCCTCTGGTGTGAACTGCTTCCTCACTGCAGCAGCAACATCCAGATCTTCATCATCATCATCATCATCTCCTTCTGGCTGAGGCAAAAATGTGTTTGAAGGCACAGAGAAGCCACACGGCTCTGCAGTCTCAGGAAAGCAGGATCCATCAGATTTCTTTGGGATGCTTTGTTTGTCTGATGCTATATCCATCATTGATTCTTCTTCTCCAACCAGTGCAGAGCTGGTGGATTCGATATTTTCCTTCTTAACATTTTCTATTTCATCAAATATTTTGATTTTTACAGCCATTTTGAACATCTCTTCCTCAGGTGTGGACTGATTTGGCACCACACTGCTGTCCTCTAGAGCTTCTCTACTTCCTCCGTCTGAAGGAGGTGAACGTGGCTTTGAAAGGCAATGTGGGTCTGGAGAATCAAAGTGTTGAGTCTCTCTCAAGATGATCCTTTCATCCCTTTTTTCATTTTCTATGCTTTCTGCAAGGTTAGAAACTGGCTTGATGCCTTTATGCAGATGCTGGGGACTTTGGGATCCAGGGCTCAGTTCTGTGGGACTGGTTTCTAAAGAGTCTGGGCAGGGAAACTCCCCGGTTGGGCTTGGATCAATGGAGTCCGGAGACTTGTGAGAGGAGAACCCTCCTCGAACAGGACTGGTATCCAGTGAGTCACTCTGATAGGCACTTGTAGTTATCCCAGACTGGATTGTCTCTAGGTTGTCGGGTCTCGTTGATGGGATTTCGCTAGAAGCCCTTTGCTGTGTTTCCTGAATCTCTTCAGAACCAACAGTTTCCTCAGAGGCCTGAGTTATTTTAAACTCATCCATATCCTGAACTGAACTGCCCCTTTTAGTGATTTCAGAAATTCCCTTTTTTATTTGGGTTTGTCTTTCGTCTTCAGCAGGTGACGACTCTTTCGGTGTACTCTCATAACTATGTTGGTCATTGTCTTCTGGCTCTTGTGAACATTTTTGATCAAGTTCTGCTTGGGCTTGTCGTTGGATTCCCGTAGGCAATGACTTTTTCAGCGCACCTGCAAAATCATCCGGACCTTCTTCCTCTGTCTCTTGTACATATATTCCCCCAAGTTCTGTCTGCGGCTGTTGTAGGACTTCTGTAGGTGAGAACTCTTTCATCATACCTTCATATCCATGTGAGGCTTGTCCCTTTGTCTCTTGTGACTGTGTCACTTCAGGTTCGATTTGGATTTGGATTCCTGTTAGTGACGATCCATATCCAAACGAGTCCACTTCCATCTCTTTTAAAGATGTTCCCTCTCGCTGTGTTTGGGATGGTCTTTGGATTTCTTCGGGTGACAAAAACACATGCCGACCTTCCTCTGTGTCTTGTAAAGGTGTTCCCTTAAGCTCTTTCTGGGGTTGTTTCTGGACTGCTGTAGGTGACGACTCTTCCAGTGTACCCTCAAACCCATGCAGACCTTCTTCCTCTGTCAGCAAAAACATTCCCTCAAGCTCTCTTTGGACTTGTCTCTGGACTTCAGCAGGTGACAACACTTTCATCAAACCCTCACACCCATTTTCTACTTCTGTCTCTTGTGAAAGTGTCCCTTCAGGTCCTTTCTGGGCTTGTCTTTGGATTCCTAAAAGTGACTCATATCCATGCTGACCTTCTTCCTCTCTCTTTTGATAACCTTTTTGATCAAATTCTGCTTGGGATTGTGTTCTGATTCCTGTTGGTGACGACTCTTTCATCATGCCCTCATACCCCTCCAGGTCCTCCTCTATCTCATGCGTTCCCTCAAGCTCTGTTTGGGCTTGTTCTTGGACCTCAGCAGGTGACAACTCTTTCTGTGTATCCTCGTACCCAAGCAGACCTTCTCGATCTCTCTTTTGTGAATATGTTTCCTCAAGCTCTGTTTGGGTTTGTGTTTTGATTTCTGTAGATGACAACTCTTTCATCATATCCTTATTCTCACTATGGTCCTTCTCCTCTGTCTCTTGCTCTGTCTGGACTGAATATTTGATTTCTATGGATGTATCATCTGACCTCGTACCTTTATCTCCATAATGATCTTCGTTATCCACTTCTCTGCCTGAAAGTGATGTGTCCTCATTATCACTGAAGAGCAGGTCTTTGGGACTTGTCTGTGGTGTTTCTAAGGGGTCCTCATATTCGTCACTTTCTCCAAAGCTAGAAAAAGGTGTCCTGCCTCCTAAGCCACATCCAGGTAAATCACCATCTTCCTCATCATGATCCCTCTTCCGATGTTCACTCATTCCCCCCATTTCTTCATGGAATGCACTTGGAGAGAGTGGTTCACTGTGTACCATCGCAGTGGCGAATCTGACCACAGGGTTTGGTTTATCCATCCTGGATTCTGTGGAATACCCGAGATGTGCTGAGCTTGCTGCTTGCCTGAAAATCTGATACTCAGGATTATCCTCCAGTTCCTCCTTAATGACTGCACTGAAGTCTTCAGAAGGTTTCCGGTCAGGACTAATCTGTGGCTCCTCAGACTCTCTTCGTTTGGGGCTAATACTCCAGCCTTCACAGGTGAGTCTGTCAGGGCTACATGATACATCCTCATGTTGCCACACTTCCAAAGTTATTGTTGGTTCTTCAACTTCTGGAGTATGTCTCTTCAGAGTCCCATCTTCTTTGTCACTGGTTACAATATTCAAAGGTGCTACTTCCACGGTGGCTTGAGCAGACATTTGACTAGTTGTAGGATCCTCTGAGGTAATGACCAATTGATCTCGGACAATTTCATCACCAATCACTGATTGATCTCGGACAATTTCATCACCAATCACTGATTGATCTCGGACAGTCTCATCACTAATTACAGTCTTGTTAAATTGGCCAAAACCAATGTTTGATGATTCGTCTGTCTTGCTCTCTAGATCAGTGTTTTCCTTTGATTGCTGAGTCTCTATGGTCTTTTGAGCAGTGTAGGGTTGAGTATCCTGAGAATCCTGAGACATGGCGATTGGAGAAGTAGAAGCTATATTAGTGAGAGATGTGTGTTCAAACAGCTCCGGCTTGTTCTTTGACGAGTCCTGTCCAGATTGGAAGGCTTTCATCAGCTCCCGGACAGACATGGTCTCCTCTATCCTCTCTGTCTGTGATCGTGGGGATTTTGGTGATTTAGGATGACCCATGCCTGATTCTTCCAGTGCTCTCAGGCTTCCTCTCTGGAGAGTATTTGCTTGTTGGGTTGCCTGTCTAACCTGTACCCGGGGAGTCGCCTCCTTTCCTTCTTCTTCCACTTTCTTTTGAAGCACTGTGATTCTGTCCTTGATGGAGCCTATGGGAGTCTCAATGACTTTAGGGGACACTGGCAACGGTCCAGACACAACCTCAGGGTCTCCAAGAACTACGTCTCCATCGAGCGATTCTTCAGAGCTCATTCTTTCAAGTTCATCTTCTGAGCTGCCGCTCGCAAATTCTCGCTCTTGCAGCTTCCGCCGAGCTGGTTTTTTGATTCTAGGAGGGTTACGCCTCCGTTCTCTCTGCAACACAACTTCCGTAAATGTCTCCTCAACGATGGTCCCTTCATGAACATGATGGGTGCCAACGAGGATCTTCTGGAGATAGCTGTCCAAGTCAGTGGTGAGATGCGAAACCATTTCAGATGCATCTTTCTTGGGTGGGGAACTGGAGTCGGTGGCTCTTGTGACTCTGACTTCCTTGAGTAAAGGCTCTTGCACATGAACAATCTCCTCTTCTCTGTTTTCCATGATCCCTCTGTCATAAGGGAGCACCTCGGATTTCTCTCCGGACTTTTCTACAGCTTCTGTCCTCTCTGCTCCAGCTCGCAAAATCTCTCCTACCTTCTCCAGGTCCTCTTTCACTCGTCCCACTATCGTAAAGGGTTCCTCAGCCTCCTCCTCCCTACTGAGACCAGATCTCATGTCATCTCCATATGAAACCAGTGATGTTTCTGACGGGTCGGTGGTCAGAAGGGTGGACATTTTGATAAGGTCTTGCTTAACATCAGACACATCTGAAAGAAGGTCTGGACTTGCGAGAGTGGCTGGATCGTGAACCATTTGTGTGTGAAAGATGGAAAGTTCTGTTGATTCAGTTTCATCCTCATCTTTGAAGGCAAAAATGGATTTAAACAACAAAAGGGAAATGAAGAGGACATAAGACATTGGAAAAGTGGTCAGGGCAATACAATCAATCTTCAGCTGAGAAGAGCGACAAAAGCTGATTGATTAGAGAATCGCTAGATCGGAACCGATGGAACCCAGGGAGTTTGGGTCGGCAGGCGAGCAGCTAAGCAAAGCGAAAGAGAGCTGGCACAGGATGGGCACGAGATAACTTGCTTAAACATGTTATATCAAGAGCGTGAACTCATACACTTAACAGAAGGAGAAGGAAGAGTGATAGAGAGAGATACGGATCAAGGCGGAAAGCTAAACACAAAAAAAGAAATAAAACAAATGAAAAGCAACCGGAGCAGAACAGACCAGTGGTGGCATCTCAAGATTGTTGTCAACATGAAGACACAGAACAGACCAGGCAATCTTCACATAAAATATCAACGTTAAAGCATCTTTAGAGCACGTTCTACCAGCGGAACCCCCAGAGGGAACAGAACCGGTCCAGTGAGAGGGCAGTGATCATAATGAATGAGACAAAAGAACTGAAGGAACACAAGAGAACCACAAAAAAACCAAAACGTGACTCAAAAATACCACAAATAAAGCCATAAAGGAGAATAAAAACACACAGAGGGCAGGAAAAGCCCAAATATAACATGTGTAAGTCAAGTTACTTCCATGCAAAGCAGGAGAAAAGTGTCCATGCAGGCCTGGAGGATGAATGAAATCGGGGATTTCATTACTGGCGAAAATTCATCGCTGAAAAAAAATCACACGTTTTATAGAAAGAAAACGAAACAAACATGCAGCGCCTTCAAAGATCAACACGGATCAATGGAATCAGATCTAATTCACACGAAGAGGCTGAGAGCGCTTTCAGCGTCTCCTCTGACCCTCAAGTGGAAAAAGAGGATTTTACTGCAGATGATCTGGCGCACGCAGGATGGAGACGATGGGGGCGAATGTAACTCAGGGATGGAGGGAAAGAGCTTTTCAGCCACAGCTCAGCAACACAGGATCCATTTCCACATTATTACATTTCCAAATGACACAGTAAGGCCAGAAAGGGCCAGGCTTACATTTCTCTTGAGTCTTGTCACTCTGGAAAGGAAGAACACAGTTCAGACAGAACCCAGTTAAACACATTCCAACAAAACAGTATTGAATAGAATTCAGGTGGAAATTGGGTTTTAATAATAAAGAAAGAGTTACCTCCTCATCCGCGTCCTGATCCGAGTCAGAGTCCTTCAGAAAGTACAAAAACTATTATTATTATTATTATTATTATTCTATATCTGATATGAACAAAGAGCCCAAATGATGCAGCAAATGTTTTAATTTATTGATCGTTTAGAATTGTGCTCGTAACCTTTGAGTAAACAGGAAGTGTGATGTTCAGGTTGCAGATGGCATTGTGGGTAAGAGAGCGGTAGGTCCTCGGCTCCTTGGTGAAAGAAAGTCGACCGCAGGGCTCCTGTGCCGTGTCCCGGATCTGATCAATCCACCAATACACCAATCAGTCTCTGAATCAATCAACCCACTAATCTATCCATCAATAATTCCCCAATCAATCAAACAGTCAATCCATCAATCTCCCACTCAATCAATCAATCCATCAGTCCACCAATAAATGGGTGGGTCAATATTTTTTTATAGTGCATTAATTATGAAAATGGAACCCCGGGTCTGACCTTGATGAAGAGCGCCAGGCGGTTCTCCTTGAAGGCGTAGAAGCTGAAGACATGGTGCTGCCCACTTTTGGTCAGAGGAACCAGGTTCCCAAAGCAGTCGGCGAAGATGGGCTTTCCTTCCAGAACCTGCAGGAGATCCAGTAGAAGCTTCAGAAATTCACGCAAACCTTAAAACGACATGGATGATCCTCCAGAACAGCTACAGCACTGACTGCAGTACTGACCATCCAGAACTCACCACCCAGTACTGACCACTGACTACTGACCATCCAGTACTGACCACCGAGTACTGACAATCCAGTACTGACCACCGAGTACTCACCATCAGTACTGATCACCGAGTACTGACCATCCAGTACTGATCATCCAGAACTGACCCACACACACTGCTCCCCTTACACACTGCTCCCCCCCCCCACACACTGCTCCCCCCACACACTGTCCAGCTGTTCTCGCGGTACCTCCACGTCTCGACTGCGGGCCACCTCAGTGAAGTTCTCCTGCTGCTCCAGGGTTTTGTCCATCTTATCGTCGGTCATGCAGAAGCAGCGTAGCCGGGCCTCGATCGGGTCCAGAGTTTTGGCGAATATCACGAATTTGGCCATGTAGGGAACGCAGATGATCTCGCGATAAACCTGCGTGGAGAAGTTCACCGACTCCTGAGTCTGCCGGCAGTCAACCAGCCAGAACCTGGAACCCAGAAGACACAATCAGCACGAGAACCTCACGAACATCTAAAAAACTTGTGAGAACAGTGAGATCCGAATCAGCCTGATTACAGTCAGATCATCGGTTCAGGAGAACAGGAAGAGGAACAGCCATGAGGACCTACTGGATAAGTGCTTTATGAAGTTCTATAAAACGCGCTACAATGTTCTATAATACTCCATAATGCTCTGTAATGTTCTATAACACTCTATAATGTTCTATAATGCTCTATAATACTCTAAAATACTCTGTAATACTCTGTAATACTCTGTAATACTCTGTAATACTCTGTAATACTCTGTAATACTCTGTAATACTCTGTAATACTGGGTGTTTTCTGTTAGAACCATGGGTGAGAAGTCCTCAGCCCACACTGACCTTGCAGAAACGTTGGTGGTGAAGGAGACGCACTGGTTGATGAAGGTTAGAGGAGTGGATCCAGTGATGTCCTCCCACTGGGCCGGAGTGGTGCCTCCTGGAATACAAATCAGCACCATTACCTCGGAACTGTGAGGGCGGGGCGCTCGGTTACAAGGGGGTGGGGGGCAGAGACGCACCGGTGATGCTGCACAGTAAACGCAGGGTGGGCGTGTCTCCACCAAACATGCTGCCAGTCCCGTTATGGGTGGAGCTCTTGGGGATGGGGATCGTCATGGTGATGGGTTTGTGGAACTTGCGTCTCCGGGGCTCCAAGGTAACGATCGGACTGAATGTGGCTTTATTCCCCAAAATCTTCCTCACCATGTCCTCTGCTATGGGCTGGGCCTGAAGAACCAGAACACCACCATCAGAAGCACGGCCACAGAACGTTAGTTACCACTCATACAGTTACCAGCACTTCAGAACAGGCCCTGCTGCCACTGGGAGAACGCTAAACCCCCCCTGGGTGACGTTAACCCCCCTGCTGCGACAGGGAGAATGCTAAACCCCCTGTTGTCACTTGGAGAACGTTAACCCCCCCTGGGAGAACGTTAAACCCCCTGCAGTCACTGTGAGAATGCTAAACCCCCTGCTGTCACTGGGAGAATGCTAAACCCCCCGCTGCCACTGGGAGAATGTTAAACCCCCCTGGGAGACGTTAAACCCCTGCTGTCACTGGGAGAACGTTAAACCCCCTGCTGTCACTGGGAGAACGTTAAACCTCCTGCTGTCACTGGGAGAACGTTAAACCTCCTGCTGTCACTGGGAGAACGCTAAACCCCCTGCTGCCACAGGGAGAACGCTAAACCCCCTGCTGTCACTGGGAGAATGCTAACCCCCCGCTGCCACTGGGAGAATGTTAAACCCCCCTGGGAGACGTTAAACCCCCTGCTGTCACTGGGAGAACGTTAAACCCCCTGCTGTCACTGGGAGAACGTTAAACCTCCCGCTGTCCCTGGGAGAACGCTAAACCCCCTGCTGTCACTGGGAGAACGCTAAACCCCCTGCTGCCACTGGGAGAATGTTAAACCCCCTGCTGCCACTGGGAGAACGTTAAACCCCCTGCTGTCACTAGGAGAACGTTAAACCCTCTGCTGTCACTGGGAGAACGTTAAACCCCCTGCTGCCACTGGGAGAACGCTAAACCCCCTGCTGTCACTGGGAGAACGTTAAACCCCCTGCAGTCACTGGGAGAACGCTAAACCCCCTGCTGCCACTGGGAGAACGCTAGGACCTGGTCTGAGTACCTGCAGGCCCACGCGGATCCTCTTGGTCAGCGCACCCTCTGGGAACACGGCCTGCACCTGCGGAACCAGGGTGCTACTCAGGACTCCGCCCTCAGGTCCAATCAGGTGACTGTCCTGCTTCACCCGGGACACCACCGCAAAGTACTGTGGGAAATCCCGAGTGATGATGCGGCAGATTCGCTTCTTCTCCAGCTCCTCCGGGGAATCCAGCTCTGAACCAAACACAGCAGCACAGCCGGGTGAGGACTAGGACTGGGATCAAGGGTGAGGACTAGGACTGGGGTCAGGGGTGAGGACTAGGACTAGGGTCAGGGGTGAGGACTAGGACTAGATCAGGGGTAAGGACTAGGGTCAGGGTTTAGAGTTCAGGGTTTGAGGTTTAGGGATCAGGGTTTAGGGTTTAGGGATCAGGCTTTAGGGTTCAGGGATCAGGCTTTAGGGTTTAAGGTTTAGGGATCAGGGTTTAGGGTATAGGGATCAGGGTTGGGGTTTACCCTCGTCCATGCCGTTGAGGATCTGGTTCAGTTCCTCCTCAGTGTGTTCACAGTGGTGCTCCCTCCAGCTCTCTCCCGTCTCGCTGCGCAGAATCACCAGCTCGCGCTCAGAACCCCTCAGAGCAGCGAAGTGAGGAATCTCCACGATCACCGGCCTAGACCAGAACACACTCAGTCGGGGGGACGGGGGGCCTTCAGCAACAACACTTTAACATGCAGTGAAATCAGGAGGATAAAGCAGAGGATGAAAATCATGCAGATCTGATGCTGCGACACACACCTTTCATAAGAGTGTTTCCTCAGTATAGTGAATATTCAGCTTAATGCTAATGTAGGGCCAGCTCAGCTACCAAAGTCTGATATAAAGCTGGCCTCAGGTCAGACAACATAAAATGGAGACACAGGGAACTGGACAGAGCCAGCGGGAGCAGCACTGGGGGTTCAGCACCACACACAGCCAGGGGGCGCTGGAACAGGAACAGCGGAGCCAGAGTGTGTGTGGTGCTCCAGCAGATCACTGGTCACGGGGTAGATCAGGAGTGTGTGTCCTACCCGAGGAATCTGGTTCCGGGCGGGCCGAGCTGCAGGATCCTGCTCACCAAACTCTCGCCCTCGTTCAGAGGGGGAGGAGCCGTGGGCAGGTGCAGCTTCCTGCTCCAAACGCAGCATTAAAGCAGATTGAAACAATTTAACACACCTTTCTCATCTCCCTCTCAAACACACACACTATACACCCACACACACTATACACACTATACACACACACACACACACACTCATACTATATACACACACACATATATACATGCATCACACAGGCTCAACACAGATCTGATGCCTTCAGACTGATCCGGACCAAATCACTAAAGATCTTGCAGCTAAACCTGGTTTTCGAATTAAAACGTGTCTGACTTGACCCGTGACGTTCTGGTCTTGGCTTGAGATGTGACTCATGACGTTCTGGTCTTGGTTTGGGATGTGACTCATGACACGCTGGTCTTGATTTGGGATGTGACTCATGACACGCTGGTCTTGATTTGGGATGTGACTCATGACGTACTGGTCTTGATTTGGGATGTGACTCATGATGTACTGGTCTTGATTTGGGATGTGACTCATGACGTGCTGGTCTTGATTTGGGATGTGACTCATGACGTGCTGGTCTTGATTTGGGATGTGACTCATGACGTACTGGTCTTGATTTGGGATCTGACTCATGACGTACTGGTCTTGATTTGGGATCTGACTCATGACGTACTGGTCTTGATTTGGGATGTGACTCGTGACGTACTGGTCTTGATTTGGGATGTGACTCATGACGTACTGGTCTTGATTTGGGATGTGACTCATGACATGCTGGTCTTGATTTGGGATGTGACTCATGACGTACTGGTCTTGATTTGGGATGTGACTCATGACGTACTGGTCTTGATTTGGGATGTGACTCATGACATGCTGG
>JBBPDC010000084.1:14496725-14511388 GCA_037974485.1 Hemigrammopetersius urotaenia | reverse complement strand
GACTGGATTATTTTCAGGTTATGACTGGATTATTTTCAGGTTATGACTGGATTATTTTCAGGTTATGACTGGAGTATTATTTTAGTTTATGGTGGTTATTATGACTATAATCACAGTTTTCTAATTCCCCTTTCTCTCTCTCTTTCTTGTCTCCTGTCTGCCTTCTCCATCTGTTTTGTGTTTCTGTCATGTTTTTCTCTGTTTTGCTGTCTTTCTGTTCCTTAGCGCTCTAAAATTGCAGTGTATGAGAAAATGTGGTCGTACATGAAGTCGGCCGAGCCGTCTGTGTTTGTGAAGACGACTCCTGACGGCGTGGCGCGTGTGCGTAAGTCGAAGGGGAAGTTTGCGTTTCTACTGGAGTCCACCATGAATGAGTACATCGAACAGAGGAAGCCGTGCGACACCATGAAGGTGGGAGGGAACCTGGACTCCAAAGGATACGGAGTGGCCACGCCCAAGGGGTCGGCATTAAGGTGGGTGGAATAATATAACAATCCAGTAATGTTGTTATAGTATTCCACCCCCCCTGATACCACCATCTCTCTTTCTCTCTCTCTCTCTCTCTCTCTCTTTCTCTCTGCCTGTCTCTTACTCTCTCCTTCTCTCTGTGTATATGTCTCTCTCTCCCGTCTGTCTATCTTTATGTCTCTCTCTCTTCACTGTGCTCCTCAACCTTTTCTTTTTCTTTCTCGATCCCTTTGTCTCATCTTTTTTGCCTCATCCTCCCTGTTACTTTCCCTATCTTTCACTTGGTCTGCCTTTTTTTTGCATTCTGATCCTCTCTTTTTTCATTTCCTCTCTGTCTTTTTCTGTCTTATATTCTCCTTTCTGCATTTCTTTCTTTCTTTTGCTTCTTGCTATTCTTTTTCTTTTATTTCTTCTCCGTCCCTATTTCTCTCTCCCTTGTTTCTTTTTCTGTGTCTCTCTCTCTGAGGTCATGAAGAGGTAAAGCAGCGTGGTGTGTTCTGTTTGTGCTCATCTGTTTAAGGCACTGAAACTCATTTCTTTCTTTATTTCTGTTTGTTTGCGTTTTCTCTGCACTGTGTTAACGTTGTTCATGTGTTTCTCTCAACAGAAAGAAACGTTTTGTGTTTGTTGCGCAGTTTCCGTTTGTGGCGCATTTTTGCTTTTTGTTTTGTCCCTCTTTATCTTCTCCCCTCTCTTCCCTCTTTTGGTTCTGCTGTATGAAGTTTTTCTGCCTGTGTATGTGTATGTGTCTATCTGTGTGTGTCTATGTGTGTATGTGTGAGTGTGTCTCGCATCCTAGCGTGTCATTTCTTGCTGCCCAGTGTGCTGCTCTTTTTCTCTGCATGCAGTTTTGCTTCGCCGATTTTTCTTCTCCTCCTGATGACGGACTATCCCTCCATTTTGCATTCCTCCACTAACCCAGCACACACTCACTCTTTCTCTCTCTTTCTCTCTCTCTCTCTCTGTCTCTCTCTCTTTCTCTGCTCAGTGTTACACACCTCTCACTCTCACACACGCTTCTGCCCACACCCAGCCAATGCAATTAAACAACCAACCAATCAAACAGCCCCTTTAATTAACCAATTAACAGTCTCTCCTCTCGTACTCTCCCTTTTAATGAAGCAGCTCTGGGACTTCGTTAAGCTGCTCTCCGGGCACCCGGAGGGTTTAAGTTAATCAGTAAAGCCTCTGTCATCACAAACCCACTCTGCGGTATTAGATTTCTCACGGACCTGATCTTTTCTTCTTACGAGTTATGTTTTATCGTTTCAAGAAGTGCTGTGAACCTGGCTGTGCTAAAGCTGAATGAGCAGGGCCTTTTGGACAAGCTGAAAAACAAATGGTGGTACGACAAAGGGGAGTGTGGCAGCGGAGGAGGCGACTCCAAGGTCAGCCTCAATCTCCACAAACAAACAAATAAACTAACTAACGAACAAACAGAGAAAGCTGCAACGAGTAATCGGCAAGGCTGTGACCCACAACCCCTGACTACAGTGACGCTGCCCCACAGGGGTGAGCCAGTTACGACTGTTGCTACCACTTAATCATGTTTTTGGATTGTTGTGGCTTTTTGGAGGTGTTGATGGCGCAAACTGCGATCAGACTGAACCCTTTGCTTGGCTAACGCAGGGAAGAAAACAGGGAGAAAGAGGGATGAAGATCTCTGGGGAGAGTAGTTTGTGCAGTTTAAAAATGAAGCAGTTTATGTGATTTAGTCGATGTGTTTATTAATTATATTTTTATTTACATGACAAGCCCAAGCAGTTTATAATGAATAGGAATGAATAATCATAGATATTATAATATGATTACATTTGACATTACATTTCCATAATAATTAGGCTCATTTTGTGACACTTTGAGGCTGTAGTAGTAGTTAGTGTAGTTGGCATAGTTGCCGTGTACCTGCAGTCTGGTTGTGAATTTGTTGGTAATTTGGTTGTAGTTCGGATCTGAATGTGATCAGTAGTTTGGGCGCAGTCAGGGTTGCTGTGCAGTTTTGAAAGGCGGCATCTTTGATGCTTCGGCTGCTTTTCATGTCTCCATGGCAACCGGGGGAAGTTAGAGGCAATACGTACATTAAGATTGAAGTGTATTTTGAACTTGTTTTAAATGATGATGATATGTTGACCACACCTTACTGGCCCAGCTTGCTAAAGCTATCAAAGCCCTCCACTGACAGGATTAAAGGTGAAAGGTCAAGGGTCAGGGACAGCAAGGCGAACAGCGAAGTCTTGAGGGGACTAAGCATCGCAGGCAAACGTGAGAATTCTAATGGAAACACTACAACTCCCACAATCTTTCACTGCATCACATGCCAGGCTCACCTATCACTCATCCTGGATGAAGCAGTAATAAGCCACACCCCCTCACTGCTTCCAGAGAAGTGTGGCCCAGTGTTGGAAGCATTTGCACACACACACTCACACAAACTCACACACATTAGCTCCTCCTCTAGCTCCTGTGCTTGCGTTTTTAAGTCACCCTTTGCTTGGCCACTCCCACACAGTGAGGCAGCCCACTTCCCTTCTCTGATTGGCCCTCACAGATTTTCTTCCTCTTTTCTGATTGGCTAATGAAATTCCACTGTGAAGTGAAGTGAAGTGTAGACGGCTGCCTGATCTGTGTGGAGCCATGCTGAGCATGCTGGGTAGAGGGTGTCTAGTCCGTTATGACATCAGGACTGCATGTTTCTCATTTATTCACCTGCCTGTAACCCTGCAATGCATGATGGGAGTAATTCAACTCTTCACAGCAAATATACTGCACACCTGTGTACTTACTATTAGAGCTGTGTGTGAGAAATAGACTCTAATTCAGTGTTAATTACAGGTTAACACTGTCTGATGGCCAGCGTTTAAGTGACCTATGGCCTCACCCAGCTGGACCTGTATATAAAAGTCCATCTGTCGCACCCATATGTAGAGAGAGCTGATATTCTGTAGAGCACACCGGTTTCCTGAGAGGTAAATCTAAAATCAGTTTGCTTTTTTCAGCATCCTCTGTGAACGACGGGAGAAATGGTTGGAGAATCGTGTGGGTAAGAAGTTGCGACTAAATTTTGTTCAATGGGAGGTTATGGTGATCTAAAGCATGTGTTGTGTTCACTGGTTCATAAAGTGGTCACTGACTCCTGAATAACTGAACAACTGAAAGTAAAATTAATCAAAAATGTAAAATTCCTGCCGGACGCATCTCCCTCAGGACATGTCAAGTATTGCATGTGCTTCTCTCCAACTAGACCTTAAGGCAGCAGCAAATGGCTCCTCTGTCTGAAAGCCCTGAACTGTGTGTAGCTACACAATCAGCCACACTAAATTACTCCAGTGATTAACATCTGTTCAGACATCCAGATAATACTGAGATGGTAACTCAAACATGTTGAACATGTTAAAATAAAACCTCTGCTAAAACTTCAACCATGAAACTATGACTGGTGAGTGGTTGCTGTTTCCCACGCCACCAGCCGTCATATTGATGTCAGCCCAGTGGTGGTGAATGGAGCACCCCCTACAGGCTCAGGCTGAGCTGCCACAGGAAAGTATCACAGTAAGGTAGGACCACCATGTTGTAACGGTGTAATAATTACTGTTATGACTACAGTGTAAAAATTATCAAGTAGTAACTGCTGTTTAATAACCACACTGTGGCAAGTACACTGTAATAACTACTGTTAAACAAGCACTGGGCAGTGTTGACAGTGTAATAACTATGGTGTAGTAACTGTAGTGAAATAAGTACAGTATAGTACTGCAATAAAATAAGTACTAAGGAACAACTACCGTTTAATGAATGAATGTGCAATAACTAGTTTAGTAATTAATGTTAAAATGCAGTGTGATAACTACAGTGAAGTAATTATTCACTGTTATAGCCGAACTGTAATAACTGCACTATAATAACTGTGATACCTGAAATAAATACAGTGCAACAACAACAGAGAAATAACACCTGTGATAGCTACTATACAGTGTAATAATTAAACTGCTGTGTAAAAACTAGTTTAATAACTACAGTTTAATAATGAATTCACTCACTGTAAATAGCTGATATTTTAATACACTTATACCAAATAATAATTAAAACAACAGACGTTTTAAATACTAAAACTCCAGGGCCATGCAACAGTGGTTTCATTTTCACTACAGTTGCCACTATTTCCCTTTATTACTTTGATAAATTTGATCTCATTGCTATTTTAGCAAGATCTAAAATACAGTTTACTTAACAGGGGAGTTCAAGTTTTATTTATTTAATCAGAAACTAAATGTCTCATAAAGTTATTCTTTAGGGCAAAACATTAGAGTTGTGAACTAAAAATAGTGTAATTTATAAACAACTCACAGTATTTTACAGTTCAGAGATCAAGGTTACTGCCTCATGATTTAATCTCCTTCATGAAGCTAAACCAGATACCTTCTGTAGTTTTTAATCCGTCATCTGTCAAAGGCATTGGTCAGGAGAACCTTTAGCCATTCCGTCAGTGAAAACTTTTCTTATAGATGGGTGCATTTTGCATTGCTATAACCAAAGCCAGCACCTGACATTGTGCTGCTCTAGGCAAAGCATAATGTTGCCATGCCCAGCTTGAGATATTTTCAGGACTCCATTTGCCCTCCTTCCTCAAGTGTCAACCTAGGTGTCTGCCTAGTTCATGTATTTTTATTGAAATCGGGATCAAATGACCGTTCAGGTCCTGGAGCCTCTCCTTGCCGCTGCTTAAAGAGCCCTCTTAGTGCTCAGCCCACAGAGGAATTTTTCCTTTCAGTATGCTGGAAAGCTATAAGAAATAAGAACGTGTGGCATGAAATGCAAAATTCCTTGAGTATGGCACTGCAAATTATATTCCAAGGCCATATTTTATTACTGACTGGGTACATTCTGTATGTGTATGGAGTCTAAACTGAAGTGTTTAGAAATGAGCATGTTCTGATTGATTAAGTAGAAAGTTCACCAGCTTCAGCTGTTTCAGCTAGCTAACACACTACTTTAGCATGCCTGAGGTATAACTAAAGCCTTAAAACACACACACACACACACACACTTAAACATAAGTGTGTAACATGCGGTAAAAGGGTTTTCACAAGCATTGGTAAGGAATGGATCTTGCTTGTGAGCTGCACTTTTTAGGTTTGCTGGGATTTTGCAGGCCATAGGTCCAGCTTTGTCCACATCTCCACTGGTAAAACTGAGACTGAAGGGCATTAGCGGGTGGACGGTGAACTAGATGCAGTACACTGAGTGGCGTATATTTGCTGTTGTTGAATTACAAACCGTCGTCATTTAACAGAAAGGAAATAAACTGAGTTACCCAGCAGCCCTGTTGATGACATATCTAACACCTTACACACCAAACACACCCCGCAGGTGCGTGCTTTGGAGAGCCTGCCGAGCGCATTAGCAGCTTAGCGGGTCTACTCACAGTGGTTTGCTGTAGTTACTGTCAGGGGGCTGGTTGCCGACGCGTGTGTGTGCATGTGTTTGTGTACACACATGCGTGTGGGTTGTGTGTTTTGGTGGGTAAGTTGTTCGGCCTGCGCCCTCACCCTCTCTGAATGCTGACTCTCTCTCTGTTAGTCAAGAAAGGGTTCCGGATCCTGCCTGATCCAGCTTGCCTGATCCAGGCTTGAGAAAAGCTGCACTTTGTAAAGAAATTTTAACAACAACGACGGCGCCAATGAATATTCAACTTCCCCAATGCTCTCTGTAATGTGTGCTCTGTTTTGGCTGTGTTACTATGGTTACCTTGTGACCAATCTCTCTCTGCCTGTGTTGGAACAGTGAGTGCCGATTACTCAAAGCGATTACAGTAGGTTCTGGTACTGTCAGGTAGCACTGCCAGGTCAAAAGGTCAAAAAAGGTAACACCAATGCTAGCTATGTCTGCCCACCTCCTTTTCCCTTTTCTCTCTCTCTCTCTCTCTGTCTGTCTGTCTGTCTTCCTCTCTCCCCACCCCTCTCTCTTTCTCTGTCGCTCAGTGTAATGCTAACCCGACCAGGTGGTCCTACAGTATCGCTTTGGTTGTAGAGCTCTAAAGAGTAGATGTTAAGTATTAATAACATAAAATAACATAATGCTGCGATGTTATTTATGTTATTTCCCTCGTGAAGAACTCCTGTAAACCTTGCAGTATTGAAACTCAGTGAACAAGGCATCTTAGACAAGCTGAAAAACAAGTGGTGGTACGATAAAGGGGAATGTGGGACCAAGGATTCGGGAAGTAAGGTCAGTTTCCATAGCGACACGCATTCAAAAACACTTACTGCTAAAAGCATCCGCTTATGCACTCACAGTAAATACTGCCATCTTTTCCCATCCTGACCAATTCGGCCACACTAAACTCCCAGATGAGACGCGAGTACTGGAGAAGCCCACAGCGCCTCCTACAGTACTGGTCTTGAATGTGTAATATCAGTAAAGCAGTGCAACCTCACCATCACACCACCTGCAAGCAAACATTCAGCATACATAGCATGAGCCATACCTAATTTATTACGTAAGTAGCTAATGTAAGTGTAAGTGTTTCAAGTACTTTAAGTAGTATGTGAGTATTTAAGGATTCTATAGTTATTTGAGCTACCAAGTGTTCCATTAGAGTGTTTAAGGGTTTTAGAGTGGTTTAGAGTTTTGGAGGTTTTGTGGTTTAAGAGTGTTTTGCATTTAAGATTGTGTGTAAAAGTATTAGCACCCCTGGTCATGTGACATAAACATCCTCTGCAGAGACACATCTCTGCACGTGATTATGCACACTGTGGAAAAACGTTATTTTAAAGCTTTTTTTAATTTTTGTGCAATGTGTTAAACTAAGCAATCTAATGTCGGCTTCTAAATTAAGTTAAAATTATTATTATTCTGTATTATTTCATCCTGCTAATGCTTATCATGTATGACTAGATTTTATTTACACTACTAGTGGGGTTGTGATGCGTAAGTGTTTGGATGTGAAAGCGACTAAAGGAAATAAAATAGGTTGCTCACCAAATCGATTTTCCCCAGAAATGTTAATATGCCCAACCTTCCCGGGCAGGTTATTTTAGCAGCCCCTTACCCTGATAATTCAGGCGATCATTAACGCAGTGAAACTGCACAGAAATTTGCAGAGACATGTCTAAAATAGTTAATTGTGCTCTCTGCAGAGAGTGTGGGATGTTTACACTTTTGCATACATGTGTATTGTATTGTGTAGTATGAATTAGTGTTACTCTAGTATTGTGTAGTATAATGTAGTGTATAATGGAGTGCATAAGGTAGTATACAAATAGTGGTATATGTATAATGTGTATAATGTGGTATATAATGCAAAGTATAATATAGTAGTATAATATAGTAACCTGTAGTGTTGCAATAAGGCTGTAAGTTTAAATTGACCCTTCTGCTGCTGTATCACCCCGACTCACACTTAAACCCATTCTGTTGGCGTGTGTCTGATTTGCACGTGCAACTGCGTGTATCGCGTCTGTCAACATTGTGTGGTGTAAAATGCCGAAGCTTCCTCTAACTGCGCCTCCCTCCCGGCCTCGCCGTGGGTCACTGTGCAGGAGAGTGTTGCCGTGGCGATGTGAGACATGAGAGATGGCTCAGTGGGATGAATGTTGTCTTACACAGCACAACGTTACAGAACGTGATTGACCAGTTATTTAACCTTCTGAGACACACACACACACACTACAGTACACTACACTAACCTGACATGTGCACATACAGCCTAGTAACAAAGGCATCTTCACTAACCATTTGCCTCTGTAACAATGACAACCACACACAGCTCGGCCGCAGCAATAGAGCCACGCTGCTGCCGTTGCCATGACAACCACTCTCATAGGGTTAAAATGTGAATGATCTCACGCTGAAAGGATGTGTTCGTGTGTGTGAGGCGGGTTGCCATGGCAGCAGAACGGTGAGAGAGAGAGAGAGTGTGTGTGTGTGTGTGTGTGAGTGAGAGAGAGAGAGAGTTATTGAGGCTTGTCTGTGTTTGATATGTGACGCTGCTCCACGGGCCAGCCGAGCATGATGGTGTCCTTCAGTGAGTTTTGAAAGCTGTGAAGTTTGCAGAAGTAGTTCAGAGAGGGGAATCGCCATAATAACATTAATGTTTTAATCCCTCCTCACCCTCCTCTTCTTTACGGCCACCCGGAGAAACCAAAGAACGAGGACTTTACCGAATAGCTTAACGATATTAATGAGTTTATGTTTCTGCTTTGCTGATTTCTGTCCACTCCTAATGGCTCAGGGTTGGCTCTAGAGTGATGTGTGTGTGTTTATGATTGTATCAGAGTGTGTGTGTGTGTGTATCTTTATGTTTCTACGGTACTCTTCTGTCTCTCAGGCCAGAGCAGTGATTGGAGAATGAAAGAGAGGAGAAATAATGAAGCCCGTCCCTTTGAGCCAACCTGAGTCGTTAACCCAGAGATGCTTGAACTCACTAGTCCGAGTCAGAACCCCAAGTTCAAATCAAACCGTAAGGTCCCAATCTGACCTTCCATTTAAAATCAGACCTAAAGTCCAAATCTGACCCTCCAATCGAAATCTGGTCCAAACAATCTCTACATGCTAAATCTGAACTGTAGTCTAAATCAGGTCTCACAGGTGAACTCGCAGTTTCTCTGACTGTTGTTATTTAAGCAGTTAATGTAATGGGAAGACTGTTGTGGATACTACGAACTGCTGGGTAAAAAGACGATGTGAAAGATGGCAACTTTTGCAGGACTGTAGTTTACGTATCCCTGGATTAACGTTTCATTTGTAACCCTCCTTTAGGCACACGCCTCCCCCGTTTTTCCCACCAACACTCACTTCCTCCTTAACCTGATCTCTCCAGTTCCTCCCACCGAGTGCGTGTTTAAACAAAACCGCGTGTATACGCTGGTTCGAGTGTCTGAGTGCCCGTCCATGAGCATGCTTTAGAGTGTGTACTGTAATGGCATGTGTTCTGAATCCTGTGCAGGTGTATATGGGTGTCTGACCGTCTCTTTGTGCTCTGCAGGATAAAACGAGTGCACTGAGCCTCAGCAATGTGGCGGGTGTGTTCTACATCCTGGTGGGCGGTCTGGGCCTGGCCATGACTGTGGCACTGGTGGAATTCTGCTACAAATCCCGGCAGGAGACAAAACGCCTCAAGCTGGCTAAAAATGCTCAGAACTTCAAAGCTGCTCCTCCAGTGAACACACAGAGCTTCGCCACCTACAGAGAGGGCTACAATGTCTACGGCACAGAGAGCGTCAAAATATAACACATGCAGTGCGTATCAGTGCTGTCACCATGGTTTTGATGGTCATGCTTTTGATGTGACCATGCTTCAATATGATACATTCAAAAATATCAACATCTGATGCAATCTTCCATACCAAAGACAGGTGTTAACACTGAGGGTCTAGACATCTCCCAATGAACACAAGATTTAGCTTTGGAGAATTTATAAAAGGATTTTAGTGCATAACATACTATATACTATATAATATACCATACTGTGTGTTATTATATACCAAAATATTAATATAAAAAAATAATGATTAAAATACATTTAAAAAGTAATACATATGAATATAAATCAGGCCTTATTAGGACTTTTTTTTCTTGTGGTAAATTCAGTAAATAAACAGTATGTCCGCACTTAAAGGGAAGCAGTGTGTTCTCTGTGAGCTAACAGTATTTTTACACAGGACTACAAATATATTTTTTCTGGTTATTATTGTGAACTTATTCAGATTTTTTAAAGGTGTGGCATTCTGAAGTACCTGGATACATTTCTGTTAGCTGCATTTTTTGACAGCACTCATTCTTTGTTGTATGCTGTGCTGACAGGTAGTGCTGAATCAGCACATATTTTGTGTGATTTTACAGATTTAATTGGCTTCATACTCACTGTTACCTCTTCTCTGTCTGCTCCTAGATGGAGGTCCGTCCCCACCTGATGTCACTGATGCACGGGGCACCAGATTCTCAGAGGCTTTGAAATTAACAGGACACGCCCCCCTCACAGAGTGGTCCCTCCCACCACTCTCTTCTCCTCTCCCCAGACACCCCATCTCTGTCCCCTCCCCATCGGTTTTGCTGTAACCATAGCGACTGCACTCTCGGATTCCATGACCTGTCGTCTCTCAGTGCCTTACGGAACATCCCTCCAGCTCGCCGGGACATACAAACAAACAAACAAACAACATGCAGACAAATGATGCCGCTGCTTCTGGCCTCCAGCCCAGTGGACTCCGCTGCTTCTCTCTGACATTGGCGCTCTGCATTGAGCATGCTCGGTTCAGTAGGACTGTCAGGCGTATGCTGGTTTCCATAGCAACCTGCAAACCACCAGGGATGTTAAGGTGCTCTCCTGGCCACTTTGATCCATGTGCACAGCGGGAGTGATTCAACACTGACCAAGGTTACAGTCTCTGCTGCTACAGGACGTGCCACACAGCTGCAGCTCCAGAGTGGTTTCCCTCAGTCTACTCTAGGGATCCATCCTATGGTGGCTCAGCTCTGGTTCCCAGGTTCACTCCACTGTAGTTCAGCCTCCATCATTGCAATGTAGTTTAGCTCCATCTCAGCGATTCCAGTTGAGCTCTATTTGAGAGTCGTTCTGCTTCCTTTCAATGTAGTTTGACCTAGCAATTCAGTTCTATTCCAGAGTTGCTCAGTTACATTCCAGAGCAGTCCAGCTCCATTCCAGCTCTTGGGCTGTTAAGTTCAATTCCAGAGAAAGTCAGTCATTCCAGAGGATTTCAGCCCGTTCTAGAGTGCTTGGATTCTATCCCAGGATGGTTATGCCCCATTTCTAAGTACTTCAGCTCAGTCCTAGAGCAGCTCTCCATTCCAGAAAAGTTCAGCTGTATACTGGTGTATTTACACCCCATTCAAGAGAAGCTCAATCTCAACCCAGAGCAGGGTGGTTCATCTCTATTCCTGAGTAACTACCCTGGTCCAGAGCTGTCCTGCTTTATTCCAGAGTGGCTTACACACCAAGAATGTACCACTCTATTCTAGAGCAGTTCAGCTTCATTCCAGAGCAGTTTTCCTCTGAAGTTAATCTATGTTCCAAAGCCGTTCAGTCCCATTCCAGAGTGGTTCCACCCTGTACATACGGTCCACTCTAATATTCCACTCTAGACCACTTTAAATGCTCACCTCTAATTCACACTCCAGCAGTTCTCTCTAGGGCATCTCTATTCTAGAGTGCACTGTAAAACTGTTTAGCCAGTTCTTGTGGTAAGAAGCAGCTTAACTGGTTTCATTTGATGTTTGAGAGGTCCACTCTAGAGCGGATCAGGTCTACTAGAGATCCTTTATTCCACCAGTCTGTCTGTCTATATGTCGATCTAATATGTTCACCCTACCTCTCTCTCGCACTCCCCCTTCTGGTTCTGGATGTGTTAAGTGTTCATTAAAGCTTCACACAAATAAAAGGGGCACTAACAGAGTGTGGTCACTAAGAGACTTAAGTGACAGACAGAGTCCTTCTGTCTCCTTTTTTGCATTTGTGCATTGGTTTCTCTGTGCTTTTGCCCTTTAGATAAAAAAAACAACATGCTGATATGGTAAAGAAGAAGAAAGAAAAGAGTTAAAAACACAGCTTTTATAGTTTAGTATAAATTTAGATTAATAATTTGAAGACAAAGTGTGAAAATGGAAGTTAAATCTCTAGGATCTCTAGTTTTATAACTCACTGGGAGACGAATCTGTTCAAATTTATTTCTTTAAGTGATTTTATAAAGAATAATGTTGAGAATTATATCTGATTTAAAAAGTGCATGTGAGATTAATGCTAGCAGCAGATTCTCCTCCTCTTTCTCCTCACGTCTCCTCGTTTCTTCTCTGATCTCTCACCTGTGTAAGTACAGAAGAGCAGCAGCTTGCCGCCGACTCCCTGCATGAATGCCTGTAGAGTCTTCAATTTTATTACATTTTGTTAATAAAGATAGGTCTGAAAACAGGCACTCTTCTCTGGACTTTTCTTTCCTGATGTAGGGTTAGTGTGAATATGAAAATGGCACAAAGCAGCTTCACACCAAACAGTGAATATGCTAGTAGTCAATTTGGTGAATATTACACATTACAAATCATTCCTGAGCTGATAGAAAGGGCCCATGGTATGAACAAACAATTTTTCCACTTTTCAAAATGTCCTTTCCACAGGCCATACAAAAAACAACATATTTACAAGGAGTGTTGCAGCTCTGGCTGTTTTTTGAATGAGGCACAGCCAATCAGAACAAAGTTCATTTACATATAGCCATCTTAAAGTAAAAAAAGGTTTTATGGGACAAAACTGATGATTCAGAACTGTGGAATGAATTTAGTGAAAACCACACAAACATTATAAGTGGACAAAAATGAGTCCTTTAACATTGGGAATGGCTCTTCAAGCTTTTCATAACTTTAAACACAAGTGCACGGGAGAAAAAACCCACAATAATGTTTATGAATTAAGGAAGGGTAAACTGGCTGTTTCACTGCAGGGTTTTCATGGTTTTTAAAGAGTTGAATTTCCTGGCACCTGAGGAGTTTCAATTGCTGTCTCTCTTGAAATAGTCTTGTGATCCAAAATAACCCCAAAAGCATAGTTATGTCATGGTTATGCATGTATTAACCTTGCTAATGTTGTCTTAGCACAGAGAAAGTGGAGTCATCAGGGTCTAATGCTGACATTGTGGCACTTTGGCTAGTGAGCTAAGCGTGTGAATAATTGTGAAAAAAATGGTAAAGTCATTAAGCCTAATTGAGTATCATGGGGTCCTACTGTCCTACTGTCAGTGGAATCTGGAAAACAAGTACACTCGCTAACTTTACTCTCGATAAAAATGACATTAATGCCTTATCGTTTGTTAAATCACAACTCATCAGGCTTGTTAAGTTAGTTAAGCCAACTAAAGTTATCATAATGGTTCTGAAAGAGACTTGTACCTTCAGGTCTGTGGGGGCAACTCTCTCTCTCTCTCTCTCTCTCTCTCTCTCTGTGCGCATGTGCGAGTGATGGAGTGTGCAGGTGTGAGTGAGTTCTGTTTCTGTCTTTCTTTCCTGAAGCGTCAGGGGGAGAGGCAGGGCCCTCACGGGGGGTCGACAGGAGAGGCTGGGCTTGGTGTTGGTGCAGCCGTCAGTGCAGGTCCTGATGGAGGAAGTTTGTTTAGGGTGTGTCTGCTGTTCAGCCTACTCCCAAGTGGCTTTTGGAGGAGCCCCGGATTAAACGGGCCCGGTTGAACATTGACGGTGTGACTGGCCTCGCTCTGATGATGAGCACCTCGGATTGCGTTACACTGGCTCGTTTAGTGGATGTGGCTGGACCTGACTTGAGCGACTCACAGGCTGTCGGCTCCCGCTTATGTTTGGTTTCTCTCTGCTTTGCCACAGTCATTTTCGACCAGTATAGGCAGCGTCTGGGGACGGTGGAGTGGTCCCTGCTGCAGGAGTTCTGGACTGGCAGTGCTGTGCCCAAAGTGGAGGACATTTTTCCGTCTTTGGCACTTACACCTGACTCCATTGCTGGCCTTGAGTGGTTTGTTGGACTTGGACTTACATACTGTTTCTAGCGAACTTGCGGTGTACATTTTGTGACAGAATGTAACTGAACATTGTATTGGCCGGGATGTTTTGTCTCTTTTATTACTGCTTTTGTCATGTCCAGGATTGTTTTTGACTTTCGCTTTTGTAATGCAGTGGGTAGCCTTGCAGTGTTTGAAGGGGTTGGTGTTACTCAGACCTGTTCTGCACTATGGTGGAGGGAGTGCTATGGTTTGTTAGTCCATGGGGCTGACAGGGAATTTGGGCTTCTATGGGTTTTTAAAATGTATTTATTTGTTAGTTTTCTTTGGCCTTTAGTCTGACCTGATTCACTGAAGTGTTGTCAAGTTTTGTTTGTTCCATGATGTATCACGATTTGTTTTTTTGGTTGCTTTGGTTTGGTTTTGTTAGTTTGTTTTGTTTTTTAATTTTATTATTTGTGTATTTTTTTGCTTGTCAGTTGTTACTTGATGACAGTGAATAAAAGTGATGTTTTTAAAAATTAAAAAAATCTCTGTCTGTCACGGATGTGCGGGCTAGGCTCGCACAACCGAGAGCTATCATAGGACCAGGTAGAAAACGGGGATTCCATGCTCCCATGACTTTTATTCAGAAAACAGAAAGCAATGGGCACGTGGGCCAAAACAAAGAACAGAGATTCAGGATCGGGGCAAACAGAAGCTCGTAAGCAGACGCTCATGAATGAC
>JBBPDC010000084.1:14475092-14492810 GCA_037974485.1 Hemigrammopetersius urotaenia | reverse complement strand
TGTGTTTGTGTGTGTGTGTGTGTGTGTGTGTGTGTGTGTGTGTGTGTGTGTGTGTGTGTGTGTGTGTGTGTGTGTCTATGACTTTCAGGATTCTTGAGTACTGGTGATCAGGCTGCTAAAGGAAATTATGGGCTGCTGGATCAGATCCAGGCTCTACGTTGGATCAGTAAAAATATCGGGTATTTCGGAGGAGATCCAGGACGAGTCACCGTGTTCGGCTCGGGAATTGGAGCCTCATGTGTCAGCTTGCTTACTCTCTCCCACCACTCAGAGGGTAAGAAAACTCAGAATTCCCAAATATCACACACATCCTAAACTCCGAATGATTCTCATTTTATAGGATTTTTACAAACATTATGCCTCAAAATTGCCAAATAGCATTGAATTCTCAAGCTCCACACTTCTCATATCACAGAATATTGCTGTGGAACATCACCATGGAGAGAAACACGACATCTGTGACCATGGTCAAATCTAGCACTATTTCGTTACCACGGTAATCTTAGCTGCAACCATGGTAACCTACTTCTTTGTCCCAGCAGGAGGAGTGTGTTTTTCACAGAAGGTGTGTGTGTTATAGACAGAAAATGATCACGCACCACTTGCCTGTCTCTTGTTACTGATCACAGTGAAGAGTTTCTGAGTTTTTTTCTTCTCTTCTCATCTCTTTATCTCTTCTCGTCTCCTCTCCTTTTCTGTTCGTTTCTGTTCTCATCTCTTTTCTACTCTTCTCTTCTGTCCTTTCCTTTCTTCCTCCCCTCAGCTCTCCTCCTCTCTTCTCATCTCTACCCTTTCTTTTTTATACTCTTCTTTCCTTTCCACTTCTCTTCTCTTCTCTTCTCTTCTCTTCTCTATTCTTTCTTCCTCTGCCCTTTATCTTTCACTCTTTCCTTTCTCTATGGTTTCCCCACTTGTGTATGTGTGTGTGTGTGTTTCTCTAAGGACTAGGTCTATGCCTATAGGTGTATGTATGATGTATGTGTGGGGCGTATATAGTGTGTATGTCTCCTGGTTGTGTTCGCTGACCCAGTTCTCTCCTGTGTGTGTGTTACAGTTGATATAGTGATAATACCACCTACCCCCCACTGCCCCCCCACCTTATCAGATCTGTATGCTAATTACACTCCTCTGTGTTCACTCACAGTTTAACTGAATTACAGTCAATTTTCAAAAAGACAGAGTCAAACCATACTCACACACACACACACACATACACACACCGTAATGCTCTGTGCCTAATGTATGTACAAGCATGGTTTGTGTTTTACTAAATCACATCAGGCTTGTAAAAAGTGTGTGTGTGTTGTGTGGAGTCTTGTAGAAGATTGATACTGAGTGTGTTTTATCTGAAGAAGTGCAGCCGCTCCTCAGCTCAGTGTCGAGGAGCCAGCAGCCGTGTTTTAAGTAAAAGTATTTCAACCCACCCAGGTCTGTTCCACCGGGCGATTATCCAGAGTGGATCTGCTCTGTCCAGCTGGTCAGTTAACTACCAGCCAGTGAAGTACACCCGTCTGCTGGCCGAGCGCGTGGGCTGCAACGTGCTGGACACACATGTAGGTCTTCACCTCTCTAAAAAAATCTCTCCTCGTCCTCATTTCAGGTCTTCACTCCCATCACACTCCTGTTAATAACTGCTCCTCTATCTGCACAGTTTCACTAGAACAACTAAGACTTAACTCAACGTACACATGACTCGCACTCAATAATGACTGATTCCTGCCTCTGACTTGCCTTAATTTACTCACGATTTAAGTGACTGACCTCTGACTCGAACTGAGCCTTAACTGACTCCTGCCCTTCCCTGACTTCTGATTATGCCCTGTCTTAAGACTATCGAATTGGAAGAGCCTTTAATTGATGTTTCATTTGGATTTTAACTGAGATGCGCCTCAGTTTGGACTCACCAATAACTGACTCATGACTCAACAAAGCTTTGCACAGTTTAACTTTAGAAGAGAAAGCAAGGAATTCTAAAAAAAAAAATTCTAATGATGCTGTAGAGGAGTAGTTATTTAATTCTGAACATACATTAATGGTCACAAATCATTTGCATCCTCCTGTTCAGCCCCCAGCAGCGTAACCCCAATTACTCATGCATTAAGTCTTGAAGGTACAATAACAGAAAGTGTATAAATTAATTAGGACTGTTTCTGGTAAACACAAGAAAATGTAGAAATATGGACTGTTTAACTCACAAAAGGCTGATGAACTGAAAAGTTATAAAGAGAGTGTAATTTCTGTATTTGTGTGTTAATGTGTGCGTGTGTGTGTGTGTGTGTAGGACCTGGTGCTGTGTATGCAGAAGCGTAGCTACAGGGAGCTGGTTGAGCAGGATATCCAGCCTGCGCGCTTCCACATCGCCTTTGGCCCGGTCATCGACGGCGACCTCATCCCAGACGATCCAGAAGTGCTGATGGAGCAGGGCGAGTTCCTCAACTATGACATCATGCTGGGTGTCAACCAGGGGGAGGGGCTTCGCTTCGTGGAGGGTGTGGTGGAGCCAGAGGAGGGCGGGGTCTCTGGGTCGGATTTTGATTTCGCTGTGTCTGACTTTGTGGATGGTCTCTATGGTTACCCGGAGGGGAAGGACACGCTGAGGGAGACAATAAAGTTCATGTACACAGACTGGGCTGACCGAGACAACCCCGAGACACGCCGCAAAACACTGGTGGCCATGTTTACAGACCACCAGTGGGTGGAGCCAGCGATGGTGACGGCAGACCTGCACGCCCGCTACGGCTCCCCAACGTTCTTCTACGCATTCTACCACCACTGCCAGAGCCCCATGAAGCCCGCCTGGGCCGACTCCGCCCACGGAGACGAAATCCCTTACGTGTTCGGGGTTCCACTCATAGGACCCACTGAGCTCTTCCCCTGCAACTTCTCACGCAATGACATCATGCTCAGTGCTGTCGTCATGACCTACTGGACCAACTTCGCCAAGACTGGGTAATCCAGAGCTATATTTATAATAAACAACAAACATTAAGACTGTGTAATCCAGAGCTATATATGTATTCATAAACAACAAACAATAAGAATGAGTACTCCAGAGCTATATATTAATAAACAATATATAACAATACAGACAATACAACAATAAACAATATACAACGCTACAGACAATAAACCTAAATATGACAATCCAGAACCATAAACAAACAATAAATAATAGGCAACACAACAAACAATAGCCCAAGACAAGCTAATCCTTAGCTTTACAATAATAATTAGCAAACACAAAAAACAATGATACAAGACTGGGTAAAGAAAGCTGAGTGAATAACACAGATATACACAATAATAAAAAGCAGCAAATGAAACATGAAATGTGTTTCCTCATTTATATTCGGTTGATTTGGTTAAGTCTGTATTTCCGGGGCTTTGTGGTTCGAAACATATTTTGACATGACTTTATAAATGCACACACTCCTGTTGAGGGTGTAGAGCAGGTGTGTACTCGGCCTCAAAATGATCCTGAAGTAGGTCACAGTGAGAGAGAGAGAAAGAGAGAGAGAGAGAGAGAGAGAGAGAGAGAGAGAGTGTGAACCAAGAGTTAAAGAAATGGAGAAAGAGAAAAGAGAAAATGAGAGAAAGGAGACAGAGAGAAGAGAGACTGAGAGAGACAGAGAGAGAGAGAGAGAGAGAGAGAGAGAGAGAGATAAGAGCAGAGAGAGTAGATGAACAGAGAGAAGGGCGAGAAAGAGAAAAGAAAAAGGGTGAGAAAGGAGTTAGAGCTAGAGAATAGAGAGGCAGAGAGGGAGGATAAGTGCAGGAATTCAATGCTGACTGTAATGTGAAACTGCGCCCTCTAGTGCAGAATGAGAGAAATGCCTCTTCACGCACTTGCAGACTTACAAACAGGATTCCAGACAGGGCCTGCAGGAAATTTTCATTCATAGTGAGGGTTCATTAGGTTTAACTATAGATCTCCAGTGTCCAGTACTAAGTAAAAAACTGAATGTTTTAGCACCATCCCCTATAAGTGTACTTATAAAATCACAACGTGTTTCTGGCCAACCTTTCTCATGAAGGCAGCTGTCTGAAAGGAGGACACTCTCTCCCCTTTGTGAATTTAACCAGATGTCTAAATTCTTAATTATACAGTTTGTTTTCCATTCTAAAGTAGATGGTTTTGAGAAGTCCCTTTGTTTCCTCCTCACTGCAACTTCAGTAGCATTAACCAACACATTCAGTTCTGAATCTACCTCATGCTTTCTTTTCAAGGCCAGTGTGTGAGAAATGCTGTCTCTGTGGCAACTTAAAGTTGACATTTTATTAATTTATCTGGTAAATGGCACAAACCAAGCTCATTTTACTGCTGTTAAGTTCAAGCTGAAGCACATTCAAGAAAAATGCCACTCTGGACCTTCTGGAGGTTCTAGATAACATCTGAGTTTAATGTATAATGATCCCAAATGTAATAAGCTTAGCACTAAAATGAGAGAGAAAAGAAAATAGTAAATAGCGTTATAGCTGACGAGACCTCCCATTTCTGGACCACATTTGACATTTATGCCTGAACTGAAGGCTCACCACTGCATTTCATAAATATTTATGCATTAAATGTATTATGCACGAGGAATATCAGATATCGGCACTAGCACACAGTTCCATCATTCCTAACCCTTAATGGATAAAAACCATGAAGTTCCTCGGCTTCAAAGTTTGATCACTTTACTCTCTCTGCCCTCAGAGACCCAAACAAGCCCGTTCCTCAAGACACCAAGTTCATCCACACGAAGGCCAATCGTTTTGAGGAGGTTTCCTGGTCCAAGTACAGTCCTCATGACCAGCTCTACCTGCACATCGGCCTGAAGCCTCGCGTCCGTGACCACTACCGTGCCACCAAGGTGGCCTTCTGGAAACACCTGGTGCCTCACCTGTACAACCTGCACGACATGTTCCACTACACCTCTACTACCACCCGCGTTCCTCCAGCGCAGACCACTCACAGCACTCGCAGCGCCACAGCTCGGCCAGGAGGGGGCAGCAAGTCGCGCACACCTGGCAAGCGCCCTCCGCCTCAGTCCACGGCGCGCAGCGGCCCGTTGGTCATCGCTAATCCCCGGGATTACTCCACCGAGCTCAGTGTTACCATTGCCGTCGGAGCTTCACTCCTATTCCTCAATGTCCTGGCCTTTGCCGCGCTCTACTACCGCAAAGACAAGCGCAGCCGGCAGGACACGCCCCCTCAGGTTGCCACCCAGCGCCAGGCCCCACCTAACGACCTCAACTACACGCCCACTTCAGCCTGCGAGAAGGAGGAGGGGTCGCTGTGTGACCCTCTGCGCCTGACCCCGGCTTCATCCCCAAGGGATTACGCACTGACCCTCCGGCGCTCACCTGACGACATCCCTCTCATGACCCCAAACTCCGCCGCCACCATGACGCCCAATAGCGCCACCATGACACCCAACAGCGTCACTATGACACCCAACACAATCACCATGTCGCCCAGCTCACTGATGGGCTATCCCAGCATGCACCCTTACAACACTTTCACGCATGGATACAACAACACCGGCCTTCCGCATTCACACTCGACGACCAGAGTATAACACAATATACGCAAGTGTCCAAACACCCATAAACACAGTCAGCCTTTACAGCCACAGACCTGATTAAACATGGTGCACTTCCACACTAGCAGAACCTGAAGACCTCCGGCATCACTTCACACCTCTACACACACCCTACACTCACACATGCACACAGACACACACCCTGACTTATTAACTCAACCAAGGGTGGCATACTAAGTCATTCTGTGGTCAAACATACTCAGATATATAAACTGATTGATCTGATGTATCCTTATGTTACAAATAGGGACTGTGAATTTTTATGGCAGTTTCCAGTTTCCCAAACACAGTTTTGAGCTGATTTGAATTAGTCTTGATATCAGTATTTCCATTAGTATAGAAATGCTAGTACTAACTATATAGAAAATTCATTCCCCCTTTAATGAGCCAAACTGGTATTGCCTGTATAAAAATCACGACAAAAAAGAGGCCTGTCACCATGGAAATTTAGCTACTGGTCAATTGCAACATAAAGTCAGTGAAACAAAACAATGAGCCTCCAGGACCTTGGTGCAACATAAGAACAGAAACAGAAACACCACAAGACTACATAAGAGCAGGCAAGTTAGGACAATAATATAATACTACAGGGCAACATACAATGCGGTCCACAAAAAGAGGAAATAGCACTAGAGTGAAAAAATATCATGACAGATTCTAAGTGGGCCAAAAATGCAAGGATTGAGACAGGAGCAGCACCAGTTGTTCTGAAACTAGTGTGTGACAATGCTGTTGACCAACATCATTGTAACAATTGTCTTTTGTTTGTTCATTGCAGCATGTAGAAATATTTATCACCACCGCCCTAAAGGTGTTATTAACAAACATCAAATTAACAAACATTACTCCCCGCAGCCCTCTGAAGGCATTATAAACATTGTGTAAACAAATGTTACTCACCGCTGCCCTTCTAAGGCATTATTAAACTGTCACCTTCTAAAGGAGTTATTAACAAAAATTACCAAACGCGGAATAAACAAGTGGTACTGTTGCCCTCTAAATGTGTCATTTAATATCAAATAAACACATTTTACTCCCTTTCACCCTTTAAAGGTGTTATTACCAAACATGGAACAAACAAGTGGTACTTACCATTGTCCTCTAAAGGTGTCATTTAATATGAAATAAAAAATGTTACTCACTTTCACCCTGTAAAGGTGTTATTAACAAATAGCAATGTATTACTTACCACATGCCCTCCTAAGACCTTTTAAGCATCAAATAAAAATGTTACTTACCCCTGGCATCTAAAGGTGTTATTTGCAAATTTTAAATTAACAATCATAACTCACAATTAATAGGTTTCTGCTTTCTTTTATTTGCATACATTTGCTTAACCCAATACATAATATTAAATTAATAGAACTGGAAAATTATTCGGATTAACTGAATGTGTAATAATTGTGACAGGCCTGATAGGCTATAAATCATGTAGTAAATGTTCTCCAACACTGGGCAGCATTCAAATCCAGTGAAAATGTTCTGGCTAAGGTTTAGCTACTACAAGACTACAAGCTCACCACCACCACAGTGATGAACCAGCGATTGCCAGCCTCATGTTTGGGCCGAGAATCTTGTTAAGTGGTCTGTAGAATTCTGATCTTTTCTACGACCCAGAAAACCCACCCTTCCTTCTCCAAAACAATGGCAATGTTTGTGGGTGAATGATGGTGTTTGGGAAAGAATGTTGGTGTTTGTTGGTGGGTGATGGTATTTGTTGCAAAGCTGTGGTGTTTGGTGGATGATGTTGGTGTTTGTCTGGTAGAGAATACTGGCATTTGCTTGGAGAATGGTGTTGCTAGGAGAAGATTAATGGTTAAGAACAAGGGTGTTTGAAAGAGTGTTTTCATTTGCGTAGAGAATGGTGTTGTTCGGTGGAAAATGAAGGTGTTTGGTGTAGAATGTTGGCAGTTTTTGGAGAATGTTAGTGTTTGGTGGAGCATGATGGTGTTTGGGTAGAGAATGATGGTCTTTGATTAAAAAATGATGGTGCCTGGGTCTGCAATGTTGATATTGTAAGCGTACAGAATACTGGTGTTTAGGGAAGACTGACGGTGCTGGGTGGAAAATGAGCAAGAGCAGCAGTGAAAAATAAGTAAAGAATGTTGGTGTTTGGTGAGGACTAAGAATGATGGTGTTTAATGCTGTTATAATGGTGTTTAGTGATGAATGGTGGCATTTGGTGAAGAATGTTATTTCTTTGAGCATGTTTGTGTTCATGTTTTGTAGACGGATGGATCAAAGTACTCTGGGCTCAACTCTGCAGTATCACATCTCTGTTACTGCACCACAGACCACTAAAACCATTCTCATCACGAGTCACAAATGAAAACCCAGCCAGTATTAACCCTGCCCATGTTTTTTCAGACCCTCTATTGGTTCTCCCTGCCTCGAGTGGATCATTTTTACTCTCAAGGATCAGAGATTTTATGTTTCTCCAGCTACATGCTTTCCTTTCCTTCTGTTTATGGAGCGTTCACAGACACTGGACCGGAAAACGTTTGAAGTCTGGACTGTGGAGAACAGAAGCGAGTGATGATACTATACACTTCTGCTGGACTGTAGGGAGTGTCCTGACTTTAAAACTCACCTCCAGTTTAAAGACAATCAGAGGGAACAAAACTGGACTTCAGCTCTGGGGATCAGCAGTCACATGTTGTAATAAGGCAGTAATAACACGTGTAATAAGAGTAATAACTATGTCTGTACAGTCTCGGTATTAGGTATATTAACTCTCTGTACAGTCCGCTTCGAGATTTGGACGTTATTGTTACTAATTGCGTTATCAAAGGATGTTGCTAGAGACAAAAAAAGAAATTTTTATTTGTATTGGTGAGTCTTTTTTGTGCGATTCATCTTCGGCTTGAGGGCTTTTTATTACAACATCAGTTTAGATAAACCAGATTCAAGTAAAATCTCGCCGAGGGACTTCGGTGCACGGAAGAGTTTGCGTGCTGTATCTTTACCCATTCTTGTCTTTCGAAATGTCTCCATCCTGTCAGTGAGGCTCAGGTTGGCCTCCTACTGTCGGCTTCTTATTCCAGTTTTTCCGTACCACCTTAAATGGTGGAGCAGTTACATTCCGGTGCTGTTTGAGGTGCAACTTCTGCACCGGTTGGGTGGGTGGGTGGTGGTGGAGGCCTAGTGGGTAGGATGCTTGCCTCTGGACCAAAAGGCCATGGTTTTGAATCCTACCTTCAGCACCACCACTGGGTTTCTGAGCAAGACCCTTAACCCCAAGTAGCTCCAGGGAGACTCTCCCCAGTAGTTAGGGAATAGAAGTCACTTTGGAAAAAAAAACATCTGCTAAATGCTTTAAATGTAAATGCCACAATATAACTGATGCACCATTCAAGGTGGAACGGAATAATTAAAATTTTCTCTCTGTCTTTGAAATCCTAATTGGTTTTAAATACTCAGTGTTTCTACGTCTGATTGATTTTGTACGTTTTGTTTCGTTACGTCACGTGTTCAGATTATTGCCGTTATTTCTGTATGTTTTTAGTAGTTTGCCGTTCGCAAGCTTTTGCTCTATGGGGACAAATCGCTCTATTGTTTCTAATGAAATATGAATGTGTGAATATTATAGGGCTCCTATAGCGGTGCGTGTGTATGTGGGAGAGTGTGTGTGCGTGTTTGATTGAAGGTTATTATATATTTATGGGGACTGAGCGGTAACTGCCGGTGCCAATCACATTTCTGTGACAGGTGTGTAGCCTACACCAGTAGTGATGTCATCCAGTTGCACCAGTAGTTAGCTGAGCGCTAACACACCCCAAACGTTCATCCGCGGTGGAACGACAATGATGTTTGTGCCAAATTTCTACAAAACAACCACTTTTCTCATAACCAGCAAAACGATTGTTACAGTCTCTGTGTAAACGTGTAAATATTTACCTGCTTTATACAAACAAACAAAATCCTGCTTTAGTTTTTCTTTTCTGTTAAATCTCACAAAATCATGGGATTCTAAAGACACAAGTGTGAGATATTTCTATTTCTCTCTCTTTTTCCTCTCTTTCTGTTTTTCTCTATTCTCTCTATATAATCTCTGTATCTTTTCCTTCTCTCGACCTCTCTCTCATTGTCTCTTTTTTTCTTTTCTCTTTCACCCTCTCTGTCTCAGCCTTTCCTTTCTCTGTCTTTTCTTTCCATTTTCTTTTTGTTTACTTTTTTCTCCCAGTATGAATATCATTTTTTGCTTTTTTTCTTTTACTCCCCCTTTCTTCCTCCCTTGCTGTGCTTTTATCTCCTTCTCTCATCCCCTTTTATACTCTGTACACATGTCTCTCCTCAAATTTGCAGTAAATATTCAGTTTGCTTACTGCTGCAGTCTCTTTCTCTCTTCTTACACCCAAAGTGTGTGTGTGTGTGTGTGTGTGTGTGTGTGTGTGTGTGTGTGTGTGTGTGTGTGTGTGTGTGATAGTGTGTGTGTGTGAGTTATTTTTATCTGAGTAGGTGGTAGATGGAGATGGTTTTTTGGTGAAGCTATAAAATGTTTACTACAAACTGCACACTAGTGCTATTGTGTTTGTGACTGTGAAGCTTTTGTGTGTGTGTGTATGTGTGTATATGTGTGTGTGTGTGTGTGTGTGTGTGTGTGTGTTTTCTCCTCCCTCTCCCAGCTGTGCTAGTTTGTGCTCAATGTGCCCTTGTTTCAGCCTCTATCCACTTCATGTGTGCCAAACAGACACACACACTTTGCAGACTCCTGCTGCAGAGTGTGTGTGTGTGTGTCACACAACAAATGTTGCAGTAAAGGGAAAAAAAATATGCCACAATAAATAGGTATAGGAGGTCTGGATAAAGGCAATAGGCTATGTATTTAAGGAAAACAAGGTATATTTCAATAGGATATATGGGGTTGGCATAGAAGAAAAAGAGTCATAGGTCAAATCGCGTCATAGGATAATGCAAATGTAGTAAAGCTTGGGGTAAAGGAAATAGAGAAAGGGAGCAATGAGGTCATAGGGTATGAGGTGAAATTAATAGGGTACAGGGGTTAGGGAGTAGGGGAAATGAGGGTACAGGGTTTGAGGATAAAAGAAAAAAGTATAGGGATTAGAAGTAGGTCATATAGAGCAGTGGTCCCCAACCCCTGGGCCGCGGACCGGTACAGGGCCGCGGGTCATGTGGTACCGGTCCGCGGGCTGCACCGTGTTATGTTGTCGGCTCGTTGTTATGAAAATGCTGTTAATAAAGCTGCGAGTACACATTGGATTTATGCTAATTATTATATTTTAAAGATACCCCATTATTATAATTTTTAAATATTCCCATTTTTATGCGTATCATTTATTTGTATAAATACGTATACGTATATTTATCTGCCACTCCTTGAAGGCCGGGCCGTGAAAATAGTTTCTGATATTAAACCGGTCCGTGACGAAATAAAGGTTGGGGACCACTGATATAGGGTATAGAAGTTAGGGGTAAATAAAAGGGTACAGGAACTAGGGGGCAGGAGGAACAGAGTATAAGAGTTATGGAATAGGGAAATAGGGTATAAGGGTTACTGGGTAAGGAAATATGAAATAGGGGTTATGGGGTAAGGAAATATGAAATAGGGTTTATGGGGTAAGGAAAATGGATATTGGGGTTATAGGGTAAGGAAATAGGGTATAGGGATTGCAGGGTAAGGAAATAGGGTATTGGGGTTTGGGGGTATGGGAAATCGGGTATAGGGGTTACCAAACACCGGACACTGTGACTTTAAGATCTGTCCCGTCAAAGTGTGTGTGTGTGTGTGTGTGTGTGTGTGTGTGTGTGTGTGTGTGTACAGCGGGTCTGTTTATTGTCTTGGAAACAAAAGCGTGTGTGAGAACGTTAAAAGAGAAGTGTGAGAGTAACTTTATCACCACATCAGAGGCAGCCGAGCAGAAAACCCTTGGACCAACACCCCGCTCTACACACAAATGCGTGCACACACACACACACACATGGGTAAGTTCCTCTGCATACATGGATATTAACCTTACTTTTGTCTGAGCCTGACTGACATGAGTGTTGATCAGGTCAGATGCCTGTATGTGATTATAAAAGCTTTATAATATGTTATAATGGTGTAATTGTGAATAATAGCTTTGAGCATAACTGATCCTCTCTAAGTGTGAGGGTAAGTGTGTATTCAGGTGTGTTCGGCTGGAGCATTGTAAGTCCTGTATGTTGGGTAGATGAATGTTTGGGCAGGTGTGTGTGAGAGAGAGAGTGTTAGAGGTGTGCGAGGTGTAGTGATAGCACTAATTGGTTCGTAATTGGTTCAGATGTTCTAATGAATGCACCTGCTGCTCCAGGTCCTCGCAGATGCTGAAGAGTATGTTTGTGTGTAAAGGCCCTTCACCTCAGAAGATTCTGTTCAGGGTCAGATAAGGTCTCTTTTTGCTCTCTCTCACTTTCCCTCTCTCTCTCTCTCGCTCCTCTCTCTTTCAGTCACAAGTAGCAGCTGCTCGCACTGTATTTACATGATATTTGCATAGATTTGCATAAACGTGTACAGTAAAGTGTGTCAGTGTGTGTGTAACAGTGGAGGGATGCGAGCGATATTTGATTAAATGCGAAGACTATGTAAAGGGTTCTGTTTTACACGAGTAGAGTATTTTGTTCATACTTTGTAGGATTCTTTTGTTCCAGGTCTTACATTCTGTTCCAGATCTGACACTGAACATTCAGTTCTGTTTATAGAATATTGTGTTCTATATGGGCCCACTTCTTCTCAAATGTTCCCAAGATTTCTACAGAATATTTCAAATGAAAATGACATTTCAAATGTATAGCATTCAAGTTCATAGACCTTTTATACTGTATAATATTCTGTTTAGTACTTCTAATGTAACAGCTTTAATTTCCATAAACCTTTTTCTAAGGTATAATATTTAGCTCCCTCAGCCTCTTCTCATGTATAACATTAGGTTCCAATACAGAACATTCAGTTTCAATGGTCTTATCTAATATATAACATTCTCTCTCTAAGGCCTTTTCTAATGTTTGACATTCAGCTCCATAAACTTTTGGTTCCATAGACCCCTTCTAGTATGGGACATTTGGTTCCATATACCTCTGTATACCTCTAAAGTACAGAATTAGGTGAAATAGACATTTTCTAAGGTATTACATTCAGTTTCATAGACTTCCAATATAGAGCATAGGGTTTTATAGACTTCATCTAATATAGAGCATTCTGTTCCGTGGACTTTTTCGATTGTAGAAAATTTGGTTCCATAGACCTCTTCTAAGATAGAACTTATGTTCCCTAGATTTTTAAAAAAACAGAATGGTACTGAGGGGGGGTGCCCTGGTTGGTCAGGAGGAGCAGCTTGCTAACTTTGTTTTTATAACTTTGACTTTAAAGGCTGCTTTAGAGTAAAAGCAGTTGATCACAGACTCTCCCACTCACGTATTTAAACATATAAACATATAAACATAAGAGCTTTTTCAGATCAGATCTGAATCCGATGAAGCACAGCAAAGAGAGAGAAAAAAGAGAAAGAGAGAGAGATGCTCTCACCCCATTAGACCGCAGTGAGGCCTGCTGTGACCTTGACCCCATTTTGACCCACCACCCCACCTGACCTACTGGTGCCAGTGTGAGCTGCTCTGAGACGGTGACGTAGCTGTGTGTGTGTGTGTGTGTGTGTGTGTGTGTATGTGTGTGTTTGTGTGTGTGTGTGTCTGTGGTGTACTGCTGTTCTGGGTGGTTTTGTTTGGTGAGTTACACTGCCTGCCTTTGTATTTGCTGCCGAAACAAAAGCCATTGTAGATCACACACTAAGGCTTTTACTGACCGCACACACACAAACACACATAGAAACACACATCCCAGCAGTGAGGGAGGGAGAGGGATAGATGGATGGAGGGATGGAGAGTGAGGTGTAGAGCTAAGTGATGAGTAAGTGGGCGAGATTTCAGACGTGAAGAGTGTGGGGGGTTTTTTTCTCCTTGAGGTGGAACAGCACCTTCGGGCTTGCTCACATCTTCACATTTCCAGCGTCAGCATTTTTAAGGAGAACAGTGCTACTAATAGCTTCTCCTTTCACACTTCTCTTTTCTAGACTGCTGCAAACCATACGTCTCCTGTTTTCTAGACTGGATTTCTTTTCTAGAAGGTCTTTGGCCCGAATCTTTTTTGTTGAGTTTCTTTGGTCTTAGAGGGGAGTTCTCCGTTGCTCTAGAACCCTGTGTGTGCAGAGCAGCTGGGCTGACTCTGGAAGTTCCTCCGGTGCTTGGACCCCGTCATTGGCGCAGATGTTTCCGGTGAAGCAGCCGTGGCTGTGTAAAGCCCTAGGTGCAGCACTGGCCTCCGCTCGCTCAACACACTGACCAACTCACACACTGCACTGCTCGGCATGCTGTGATCTGGAGTCTTTCTGGATGCTGTAGCTGGATACTGATTTAGCTTCGGTCAGGGTGCAGCATTTTGAGCTCAGATTATTTTATTTTGTTTTTTGGAGCGTAACATTATGATTGGCTGTCCTGTGCTGAGCTTGGCTGTAATTGGCTCGGGTCCTGCCGACCTGATGCTTCACTTTCATTTACTAATACAAGTGTAATTGAAGGAAAGCGTTTGTGTGTGTGTGTGTGTGTGTGTGTGTGTGTGTGTGTGTGTGTGTGTGTGTGTGTGTGTATGTGTGTGTGTGCTTGGCATGCAAAAACACTATTTCGATAAACTAAAAACGGGTTTGTGTACACGTGTGTGGATCTGTTCATGTGTATCAAAGCAAGTGTGTGTGTGTACGTGTGTGGGTATGAGCTTGCCTCATATTTAGTAAAATTTGTTACGACTAAAATTATTTTTATTGTTGTTTATTTTGTTAGCATTAATTAATATAATTGTATTAATTAGCTACTTAGCTGAATTAGGTTAGCGTTAATGATGGTGTATGTGTGTGTGCGTGTGTGCGCGCGAGCTGATGTGTGTGTTGTGTAGCATGTAGCTGGTATATGTAGTAAGAGATTAGTCACAATAGCCGTGCCAGATGTGTGTGTGTATAGTGTGTGCGGTGTGTGCGGTGGGTGTGTTGATCTGTTACTCGCCCACAGGTTGCTATGACTGCTGCGTGCGGTGCCTTGGCGCCGTGCCCTATGCCAGCCTGGCCGCCACGCTGCTGTGTTACACTGGCGTGGCGCTCTTCTGTGGCGCCGGGCACCAGGCGCTTACACACACCGACACATTCGTCCAGATGCACTTTGCCCGTTCACCGCAGGACTACGTGGTGCTGGCAGACTTGTGAGTGTGGCTCTGACCCAAACACAGCATTTACTCTAGACACTTAGATATCCACTGACCCCAGACATGGTTAATCAGTCCCTCAGTGTATTCAGAGCCTCAATATAGCTTCTTTAGAACCGAAGTATTAGGCTAACATCACTTACATAACAGTCAATGTTCAGCTCTTCATTAAGGTGGAACAGACTTGTGGATGTGGTTTAGGACCCAGTTTGACTTACTGTGAGCCGTAAAAATGAACTAAATTTCAGCACGAAAGGCAGCCATTTCTTACAGCACCAAGACTGCTATTCTCAAAACCGGAATTCTCTATACTTATAGCTCACAGAAACTATTCTAGATCCATGCTCCTGCTGTTTAAGTGGTTTGTGAAAACAGACCCTGTTGTGTAAAAAGGTGCCTGCAGCATTTGGCTACACGCTGAAGTTTAGCTAATTTTTATAGTTTGTTTAGCTCTTGTTAGCACCCCCTGCTGTTTCACAGTTACATTTTTGGTTCAATGAAAAGAACAGATGAACAGCACCCCCTAAAGTAGCTCAGATTGTACAGTTCATTGATCATTAAAATTAGCCATCTGATAGTTCAACAATTGGTGAACACTTGTTAAAATGCCATATTTCTCTAATGTTTCCTCCGGCCAGGGTGTAAAAGTGTGGTTCACTAAAGCTAACAGCCTTGCAGGGGTGGGGGGGAAGGGAATGAGTCCACAGTGGCATTTGTAATTTGCATAATAATGCATATTCATAGGCACATATTTATCATATTAGGTTAAAACTGCTGAGATGGTCCAGTGACCTTTTTTTAAAATAATTTACTGGCCACAAAAATTAAAACATATGTATATTTCTCACAGTTTAATGGTTTAATTTACACATCCAGGGGCACTTCATAAATACCATTACACTTCCAGTTACTGCTGTGTGTAAATTATGTAGTTGAGAGACTCTGGGTTTAATTGGAATAAAATGAGTGTGATATTACTTACAGGGTTAGCAGTCAGCTTGTGTGTGTGTATGTGTGTGTAGAGTGTGATTTAGTGTGTCTGTATCTTTTTTCAGTATTAAATACTTCCAGTATGTAATCTACGGCCTGGCATCCTTCTTCTTCTTGTACGGGATCCTCCTGCTGGCCGAGGGCTTCTACACCACCAGTGCCGTGAAGCAAACCTTTGGAGAGTTCCGCAGCACCCAGTGCAGCCGTTGCCTGAGCCTTACTGTGAGTGTGTGTGTGTGTGTGTGTGTGTGGGTGTGGGTGTGGGTGTATGATGTGTGTTTGTGTATGTATGTGTGTACTTTAAGGATGGATAAAGTGCCAGTATAATATGTCACCAGTCTGAGAGGATACACACCTCAGTGTACATACATTACAGTGTACCTACAGTGTGTTATTCGTTTCCAGTCATATTTATTCTGTGCGTGTGTGTTTGCTTTTAAGGGAAAGCTTTAGTCATACTAGCTAGCTAAGTCAGGACAGATCTGATTTTTAGATGCTGGATGTTCTAGTGTAAGTGGCCTTTTAAGATCACCACTGCTTTCAGAATTCCAGCTCCAGTTGCAACAGGATCTGCCGTTCCATGCACCTGGTATAACAGCAGTCAAATGTGTGAACGTTTTGATTTCAAAATGCTCACTCAAGAATTAAAGTCAGACATTCTCATAAAGAGGTTAAATTCTATGCATGTGCTGACTTTTACGTCCTCTGTCCTCTTTGCACCCCAGTGAACCTTTCAGAATGCGATAAAGGCCTAGAAAGCCTTCACATGATCCCATTTTTGTGAATTTAGTGGACCAACACTATTTACACTATTTATACTAATCAAGTACTTTTGGTTTTGAAGAAAAACTGAATTTTTAGCTTCTTCTGTCTGCACACTACTGTTTTTACTGTTGTTGTACTTCAACCAGTGCGTTGGACCCCTCTGCCCACAGGACCTATTAGTGCACTAGGAGCTATTATCTCTATTAGTAGCAGTGATGTACAGATTTTCATGCTTGTTACAACTGGAAGTGATGTAGATGTGTATTTTTGAACAGTGTTAGTTAAGAATCTGGATGTAAAGAGATGGATATTGATAGAATCCAGGTGAGGGTCAGTTACCCTGCAGTTACCTAAGAAGACACTCCAACTCTGGTGGCATTGCTCCCTTTAGTATTGGATATTTGGTTCTCCCATGCAATGATTTAATCTCCCATTATTTCCGCTGTAGTTCATCATCCTGACGTATGTGTTAGCGGTGATTTGGCTCGTGGTTTTCGCCTTTGCTGCGATTCCTGTCTACTTTCTGTACAACATGGAAAAAACATGCCACACCGTCAACATCTTAGCTGAGACGACCACCAGCCTGAACCAGCACGCATGGGTGTGCATAGATGCACGCCAGTTCGGTACGCATGCCTGTGTCATTTAGACTTTTAGGCTATAATAACTGTCATTCATCATAGAGTCTGAATAATTAATAACAGATACTAAATCATGCCTAATGGATACTGACTAATTCATAATAGGTACTGAATAGTTAGTAGTAGATCATGATGGTAATTCATGGTGCTACTGATTTATTCCTACTGAATACTGAATAATCCATAGCAGACACTGAAATACTCAAAGTACATACTGAATTATTCCTAAAAGCTTTCTAGTAGATACTAAATTATTCACACTGGATACTGAATAATTCGTAGTATATATCGAATCATTCATTGTGCATACTGAATAATTCAGAGTAGATACTAAATATGTCCTGCAGGCCTGATTCCCTGGAATGCTGTACCAGGAAGAGTGTGCGGAATGACCATGGCCAACATCTGCAAAACACCAGAGGTACAACAGACAAACACACACGCACATACACACACACACACACACACACACACACACACACACACACACACACACACACACACACACACA
>JBBPDC010000084.1:14443207-14454379 GCA_037974485.1 Hemigrammopetersius urotaenia | reverse complement strand
CTAATTTTCATTTTTCTTTCAAAACACATTAAATACACTCTGATGGCAGTTGATCTCACACACACACACACACACACGTATAGTGAAGGCCACACATCTATGTGTATGTATGCGACAGTGCTGAAAGCAGCTGCTGGGCAGGCTACTTTTGGCTTGAAGCCCAAACCACATTAGATAACACACTTTCAGCATTCCAGCACACATCATCTGTACACATGCGCACACACACACACTCACACTCACAAAGAAATTCTCCAGACTCACCACAGCCTCAGTGCAACCACCTGGGGTCTCAATCTCACAGTGTGTGTGTGTGTGTGTGTTACATATTGAGAAATGTGGCAGCTGTATAAGCAGATCAAACCTGAGCTATAAGTCACTGCATATGATCATGTATATACACACACATCTGTTTCACAAATGTTGAAATAAAAGCTTTCATTAATTTTTTTAGAGAATATTATGAAATGTCCTCTGTTATTTGCTCTCTGTTGACCAAAAGAAAAGCTCCAAAATTTTTCAGACCAGGTTCACCCTTTCATGGTGTTTCCTCTTTCAGCAGGATAGTGTGTCACGCCTCACTATAAACTCTGTTCAGGGAACAGTCTGAGGAACATCACAAAGAGTTCAAGGTGTTGATTCAGCCTCCCAAATTCCCCAGATCTCAAACTGAATCGAGAATCTGTGGGACGTGCTGGACAAACTAGTCCATGGAGGCCCCACCTCACAACTTACAGGATCTGCTGTAGTGACTTGGTGCAGAACCACAGCACCATCAGAGGCTTGTGGAGTCGTGATGAGTCAGAGCTGTTTTGGGGGCATGAGGGGAAACTACACAATATTAAGCAGGTGGGTTAAAGTTATGGCTGATAAATGTGTGTGTGTGTGTGTGTGTGTGTGTGTGTGTGTGTGTATACATACATATGCATATATATAGAGAAAGCATGTGTGTATGTGAACAGCAGATGATTACTCCATTATATTCTCCCAATGGTGGGTGTAAATGTGGCTCTTGAGAGATTTTGGACCAAAATGTGCTCTCTTTGATCAGCCACAGATTACACACACCTGGGGTTCAGATTGCTTTACTTTCCACAAGCACTTACGGAAATGAGGAAGTGGACAAATTAGTCCACAATGACACAATGTTGCATTATGAAATGCCTAAAAGTGCTCTTTAAATGTCCTGTATGAACAAATGAACATAGTACCTGTAGTGTATTACATTCTGACAAACTGTAATACACTACATGTACTGTAGGGGGCAATATGATTGATATAGATTCATTAAAAAAGTGTAATAAAAAATGAGAAAAAGTGACTATGCATATTTTTAAACTCCTTGTTAACTGAAGAAGTGCTTTCTCCTCTTCCCATGAATGAGTTTATTCATTCATTCCTACACCATTTTACAACATCTGTGTATTCCTTAGGATTAAGCAATCAGTCAGTTTTCATTACTGCCCTTTAAGACTGGTATATGTAAATGAGCTCTATTCTGATTGGTCCGGTACTGAGTTTCAGCCAAAAAGCTGTATGAACTCGTTGACTATATTCTTCTATTAACCCTACAGCATTTCTTGAGATAAGGAGTTCATGTCTGTGACATCATAAAAACGAATATCAAATAGGCTGGTTCATTTTGAAGTTCTGAAATTTTAAACGTGATTACATGCCACATGAATGACTTAAGTCTTTGAATACATTTTTAAAAAATTAATAAATAAAAAAAATGGAAAGGCAGGAATCTGGGAAAGTTTCATGGCCGCTCCTCGCAAAGGGCACAGATCACCCAAAGCTACATTAGACCTTTAGAAACGTTCATAAACTATTGGGCCTCCTATAAATATATAAATCTTAGCAAAAACAGGACTTTCTGCGGAAGAAAAGCCAACGTGTCTGGCATTCCCACTCCGCTATTGAGTTTCTCACATCTTTCATTCGTTCCATTCCCTCACTCCATTGCTCTATCACTCCATCACTCCATCAGCCACTCACTCTCAGCTCATTTTCCCTGCGTTCACCTCAGCTTCTCTTTCCTCCAGCTTTATCTGCCCGTTATTCCTTCCTTTTCTTCTCTCTCTCTCGCCCTCTCCTTTTCTCTCGAAGGGCCCCGGATAAAGTTTAATGGCATTTAATCCCAGATGTGTGTGACCATCAGAGACAAAAACAGGCCTCTAAATCTCGTTTGGAGTGAAATAATTTATCCGAGGGCTTTCAGAAAATAATTTACTCCAGCACTGATTTCAGAAAGCTGGAATTTTCCGCCTCCGATGATCCAAACAAATCCCGAAGGAGGCAAACGGCATGTGCATATTATACATGTTATACATGTCATACATTATTACGGGGATATTCCATCGTCTTCCATCCTTACATCTCACGCGTTCTTCAACAACACGTGAAGTCCAGGACCCCAGCACTTAATTTACGAGGCGCCGCAGATTGCCGAGGTCAGATTCACGAACGCTTCCCTATTAAAAAATATGATGAAAAATCTTCATAAGAACATGCAAGTCTCCCAAATATTCTCAGAGGAACACCTCTGAATGTAGGCTGTTGTGTCATATGTGGGGTGTGGTGGGAAACACATATAAAATAACTTGTTTGCTCAAACTGTCCCAAAAGTAGAACATCGGAGAACGTCTCCGGCTCCTCTGGTGCCACCTGGTGGTCCTTGTAATATCTAGGTGAATCCACGCCAACTGAATCAAAACTGCCAATCGGAGCAATCAGTGTCTGACCATTCATGCTCAATACAGACAGATATAAGCAAGGAGTAGGAGAAAAAACAAGCTGTAAGGGAAGAAAGAGACGGCTGAAAAGGAAACATCGAGACATCAGAGTTGCTTTTCGGAGCTGGAGAGAGCTCCGAGACCTGACAGGATTCTGAATGGATGCCAAATTTGCTGCATTACTGCTTTACTGATCTTCCAGGTGAAGTACAGTTAGATAAAAAGCACTTTAAAGCACATTATATTTAGTTGTTTAATGGTTTGCACAGCAACCTCCTTTAAGGGGAGGGGCTTTGAAGCTGGGGGTGGAGTGCAGCAAAAGGGAGGGGCCTAGACGTCATACTTAAATTTCCAACTCTCTTCTCAATCAATGCATGTTAAATAGAGGGCGGACCTTTTAGTCTAAATTACTGTTTGCCCTGTTTAACCGGTTATTTCAGTTTTAACCTGGAAGGCGGAACAAAAGTAAAATCTTCAAAATGGGGCCAATAAAATCTAAACTGTTAAACTGATAAATCCATGCTATTGGGGTGCGGTTTGTTTCACACCGGGGGGCAGGGTACCACGATTCAATGACCAATTTGGATGAGAAATCTCCATATAACGAAAATGGCTTAGAGACATTTAGCTGCTCACAAATACAAAACTGCCAAACGTTTCATTTAATCAACCGATGCTATGTGAACACACTGTTTAGCATCGTCATTAGTACAGGAATTTACAACATTGCGTAGTACAGAAACGCTTTTCACAGACTATTTACCTATTTGGCAGCTCATGAGAGCTTGGATTATTTTAAAGATGATATTTTTAGCACTGGATTAATTTAATTTAAGATTATTCTAAGATTAGTTTTGCAGTACAGGATTAATATAACCTGGGATTACTTCTTAGATTAGTTTAATTAGTTTAATAGCTCAGGATTAATGCTCAATTACATAGCACAAAAACTCCTAACTAACAAACTATTTACCAATTTGGCAGCTCACAAGATTAATATAATATACTAACCATTTAAGATTGTTTCAAAAAAATGTTTTACAGTACAGGGTTTATACAACCTGGGATTATTTTTAATATTTGTTTTATAGCATGTGATTAAAATAATCTAGGATATATTAGTTTTACAGCACATGAGTAAATTAACTATTTATCATTTCTAAAAAATTGTTTCATATCACGCGATTAATATAACCTGGGAATGTTTCGAAAATAAGTTTTATCCCATAAGATTAGTCTAATCTGGATTAAAGAAAAGGCTGGACCTGTTTTCCTCTAATAGTCATTGTTTGAACCCAGTTATAATAAACTATAACACCACAACTAAGCAGAGAAGCATTTAGCAGTGTTGTACACACACAAACAACTGACCATTCAGATGACCCAAGCGAGAATAAATTCCAGCCTCGCTGCTGTAGTATAAATAAATGGGAACAGATGAGTGATTTATATTAGAGTAACGAGGCTGAGGCGGCTGTCGGCCCATTAAACACACACGATTTTCATTCAGCAGGTACGCAGTAATTCACAATAACAGATGAGCTCAGAGCTGAGGATCTAATCACTTATCAGGTATTGGCAGCGAGGGGGAGTGATTAATAAAGACTAATAAAGATTAAAGACTGAAACAGGAGTTAAACATTTCATTTCTCTGTCTTCCTTTTCTTGATTATTAACTTACTCTTCATCAGACGGAATTAATAAACGCACACACAAGAACGTACAGTATTTGTACCTACAGAATACATGTGTATATCCATATGTGGAGGGGTGGTGGTGGCCTAGTGGTAGGATACTTACCTCTGGACCAAGAGTTCATAAGGTCGAATCCTACCTTCAGCACCACGACTGGATTGCTGAGCAAACTCCTTAACCCCAAGTTGCTCTGGGGAGACTGCCCCCTGTAGTTAGGGAATGGAAGTCGCTTTGGATAAAAGCGTCTGAGAAATGCCGTAAATGTAAATATGTATTAATGTGACTGAATGTTCATGCATATATAATAGATTGTAGATGCAGATGTATTATAGATTATCATCAATATAGCAATACGCAGCTAAGTACTGCGTATTCTTACACCACACGCAACCAAACAAGTTCGCCCACGTAGTCCGTAAGTACGAGGCTAACGGTGTAAACCGAGTAGGAGTGGGAGTTAGCATAACACACTCAACACATCGTATTTCAAGACTGTTGTAACTCTAGGACCCACTGTATCATTTTTTTTTCCTAATCATTTTTACAGTTTAAAAGATTAGATTTTTTGTATAGATGTCAACTGTGAGGACGTTGCTTCTGGAGTCCACAAGGTGGCGCAAGACCTTATCCTTCTCTTGTAGAAATTGAAGAGGTCAGAGATTCCGAGACGCTTCAGAAACTCTTGGCCGTCACGTGCCATCTGCCTTCAAGTGGGATAATCACTATAAAATTATATGGATCAAGTATTGTGATAGTATCGTGATATCAGTTCTTATCCCTTCGTCCTGTTTATCTCTGGTTTTGCAACACTCAGGACACACATCTGAGTTGCAGTGTCACTGTCTGTTGAGCCTAATAACCCAGTTCACATCTGTTGTGTAAGAACTCCGATAAACTAGAACTGTTCCAGAGTTCGAATCACAGTGGTGGTGAATGGAACCAGACGTCTGCCTCTAAAAGCCCCTCACAGAACGTCATTCGATTAAATGGTAATGCCTTCCTAATGCCCGACATGTTGTTTTACCAGAGCTTTGAGAAGATTTTGACACTAAAATTAAATCCATTCATAGTGGAGGGATACATGCAGGGCATCATGAGGCAAAATAGTCCCCAAAGATAACTGATTCAGTTCAGATTTGCTGCTATTTTATACCTAATTAACATCCATGTAAACACTCAGAGGACACACGTAGCTTCACTGGGGGTCGTGAGTAAATTTGGGTTGGAGACGTCTGGTTCCATTCACCACCACTGTAAAGAAACCAGAGTCTCTACAATGAACTGTTTCCCACCAAAGCCACACTGAAGCACTGTTTATACTCGCTGAATTATGGGAAAAGTTTCTGAAAATTGAGAGATTTTTCCTTCACACACCTGATATTTGGAGAGTTCTGCTGTGTGACCTTGAGAAATCGAAAGATAACCTGAAAGCCGCAGACGAGTCATAAACTAAGAGATCTGAGACACAAAAACAAACACCCATACACACTTACACACACACACAGCCTCGTAAACGACACACATTCCAGCGGCGTGTCCTCATAAACATCACACACTGCTGAGGGTCTCTGATTACACGCCTTTAAAAAAGAGACCACATGTGCTTATGAAATATGAATCAGACATTCAATACTGTTCTACAAGCACACACACACACACACACACACACACACACACACACACACACACACACACACACAAAAAGCATGGCTAAGATCCAGGAGGGCTATTACGGGAAACAAGAAGAGGAAGAGGAAGATCAATGGCCTAATCAATGAGACAATGTGACACAGAGGAGAGCTGTGTGTGTGTGTGTGTATGTGTGTGTGTGAGTGTGAGAGAGAGAAAAAGAGATGGGGGTGCATTGGTAGAACAGCTGAAAGGTTTGAGCTGCTTGTTACTCTGGTATATGTTAAGGGGGGGGGTGCCCCATGTGATGATAAAGCTGTGCATTAAAGAGCCCATGTCCCACATTTCTCTCATTTTGCTCCCTGAGCTCCTCTTATAACATTTGCATGCCCTTCTGAACTAAAAACAGCCATAATGAACTGTTAAATGACCTCCCTTTAGGGTGTACTCCCACTAGGCAGTTTGAACCGTGCCCGAGTGCGTTTGTCCACCAAAGCGCGGTTCGTTTGACTAGTGTGAGGGCTTCCTTTAGCCGTCTCTGGCCCGGTGGAAGAGGTGAGCCAGAGCACGGTTCAGTTGGACTCGGGCACGGTTTGCATGTAGTGTGAGCACGGATCAGGACGCGTGAGGTCACGTTTTTCCGACGCTCCAAAACCATTTTCCATGACACAAAAGCGACAGACCTGCTTAGCAACAGACCAAACGACTATCAAAAAAGTAAACAGAGCGATGGACTCCACTGCGTTCAGCGAGAGCGCCGCTCTTCCTGTTTATCCTGAAACCGTCGCACCATAATGACGTAAGCGTGCTCCGGCACGAATGCAGAAACCCAATGTGAGTGCGGGCCAGAGGGGGAGTGGGGGGGGGGCAATCGTACTCGGGCCCAGTTCAGGGTAACCGTGCCTAGTGTGAGTACACCCTTAGTGTTTAGAATTAAACAGGCTGTAACTGCTCCTGTGTCTTTAAGACTGATGCACACACTACAGTCCCCAAATTTAGACCCACTCAGATTTTTGAAAACTAAATAATTTGTTGCTTATTCAAAAGGATCTTACAAGAAAACTTCAGAAATACTTCAAACTAATGTAACTGACAGATTTCAATATTTTACAGTCTGCAGTAAAACAAAGGCTCAGACTATTGGCTTTGAGTAAGAATGATCAGTTCTGTCTTTAGAGCGCTGGCATTCAGTTTGTGTTGGATCATGAAAATATTATCACTCAGTTCTTCAACAACACACAAATCCTTCTGGTTTACGAATCAGTGAACAAAATGTAATTCTTCAACAAGATAACGATCCCAAATTTGTGCTTGAAGAGGTGCTGGGAGGGTTTAGACATTTTTATAATATTGTGCATAAATTAAATTGCAGTATATTTTGTTACATTACACTTCACACTTCATCAGTTGCATTTGTTTACAAGAATTGAATGTTGAATGTAAGAATGTTTTCTTTAATTCAACTTTTAAAGAGCAGCACATTGGTTTCTTTTTTTAATAAAAAATAACTTTCAAACATTTAAATGCAGCTCAAAGTGCTTTACAGTGCATTCAGAAACAGTGAGAGGAACAAAACGAATGAAAGTCAAGTAAAAACAACAGAGGAAGTGACAAAAAGGAGACAGTATTCATAAAAATTAAAAAGCAAAAACACATCATTTAAAGTTTTGGGATAGAGGGATTATAAGATAAGGCAGTGCAGTAATTGTGAAATAAAGACACGCCTAAAAAAGAAAGAAGATAAAAAGGAAATATCCTTCAAAATAAGGAAACCGGTTCTATAATACAGCGTGTACGGTACAGAATGAGGGTCTTTTTTTCGCTTTCCTGTGGTTTCTTTTGTGCAGAAAACACTGGAGGTCCTGAGTTCTCCCCAAGAACATCACAGCTGGGAGGATCTACTGCACCCAGTCAGAGCCGGGGCAACACACTCCCTCCCAGGACTTATTACTGAACTCTCAGGCACAGTAATCCATGTTCCAGTTACACACATCACTTTACCTTTGGCTATACCACACGCGCGTGTGTATCAGTGTGTGAGAAAATGTTAATAATGGAATGAGTTGGTATCGCTGAACTCAGAGTTATTCAGACATTCTTAGCTAATGTGGCTAATTAACCCACAAAGTATCTAATTATCTTTGGACAGGCCGCATCTGGGGAGCATTCAGAGACCCGCACTGTGTATTAATCACACACTAATCTGATTTATCCCACATCCATCCTGCCTTAATGACTGTCTGCAAGCACCTGAGAGAGTGAAATCGGGGAATAAAAATAGAGCTCAGGTGTGTGTGTGTGTGTGTGTGTGTGTGTGTGTGTGTGTGTGTGTGTGTGTGTGTGTGTGTATGAGTGCACACCATTATTATATACCTGGGACTGAGTGGAACCGAGGAGTAAAAATAGACCACAGGTGTGTGTGTGTGTGTGTGTGTGTGTCCGTGTGATGTCTGTTCTACCTGTCAGCGGTTGCCGTGGCAACCTGGGCAGAGAAGACTCCACTTAAAGCACCTGGACTGAACGGTGTCTCAGCTCAGAGCCTGACACGGCAAACCCACAGCCGGAGCAGCAGCGAGGTGCAGATGCAGCACAATTCTGCAGCACCTAAACACTCCCCGTTATTACATTTACATTTATTTATTACGCTTTTACCGAAGGCTTAGAGAAGGACGCTGCACAGAGAACCCACCGCTGCACTGTAGAGATAACTTCTGCACTGCAACTGCTGCACTGTAAGCAGAACATTCACACACTCAGCTGTGAGAACACAGTTTGTACTCGAGTGCCAAATTTGGAACAGTAAGAGCTGAACTTGTGCAGGTTTCAATGCTAGACATCACGTATAAATACTCCATAAGATACATACACTCTATGACTGTCCTGTATACATATATATGCACATACACACACACACACACACATATATAAACACCTCTCCCCACACAAAAAACAAACCAAAAAACTACACTACGGGTATCACCCAGCCTTCAATTCCAGCCCCCCCCAACGGTATGTCCCATGCCCGCCCCCCACTTTAAAAATGCTTCCGAAGCTCCTGACACAATGAATTGCAGATGACACTCCTATCAACTGTTCCATCTGTCCACTTTTAAGAATAAACATAACATATTTTTTCTGTGATTTATTGATCGAAATGACTACTGCTCAGGCAGTAGTCCCCACATGCAACAGTCCATCATTGTCCTTGTACCTAAGAAACAACAGCCTGTTAGCCTGAATGATTACTGCCTGGTAGTGCTGACCTCAGTGCTCTGAGCGACTGGTCAGAGACTTCATCGCATCATCACTTCCTGCTACCATGGATCCACTACAGTTTGCATACCGCACTAATCGTTCCACTGACGATGCTCCCGTCTCCCATCTGCTGCACACAACCCTGCAGGGGGAATTATGTTAGAATGCTGTTTGTGGACTAGAGTTCAGCATTTAACACCATAATCCCCTCGAAGCTCTTCATTAAGCTGAAGGTCTGCGACTCAGTCCATCATTTTGCCAGTGGGTCCTTTCTAACAGACAGGCCACAGTCAGTGAGGCCACAGTCAGTGAGGGTGGGTAAACATGCCTCCCCTCTATTTTTCTCTGCCCTGGAGCTCCACAGGGCTGTACTCACTCCACACATATGACTGCGTACAGTAGCCACTTCAGATTCCACCTCCATCTTCAAGTTTGATCTCTGATCTCTGACAACACAGAGAAGGCTGACCTGGAGGATACCTGCAGAACTGGTGCCAGGAGAACAACCTCCTCCTAAACGTCAGCAAAACTAAGGTGAACTTCAGCATGAGACAGGTGAGGAACTACCAGCCCCTCTACATCGGCGGGATGACAGCGGAGAGAGTGGAGAGTTTCCGATATCTGGGTGTTCACATCACTCAGAACCTGTCATGGACACCAACACTGTGGTGAAAAAGGGCCGTCAGCATTTCTTCTTCCTGAGACATCTCATGGAGTTTCAGCCGCCTCAGAGGGAGCTTAAGAACTTTTACACCTGCACCATCGAGAGCATCCTGACGGGAAACATCTGCACCTGGTTTGGGAACAGCACCAAGCAGGACAGACGAGGTCTTCAAGGAGTGGTGCATCATTCGCTCTGAGCTCCCTGACCTACAGTCCATTTACACCAAGCGGTGCCAAACTAAAGCCTGACAACGGACTCCTTTCTCTTTTGAGGTCAGGGAAGCGCTTCGGCTCCCTCAAAGCCAAAACAGAGAGAATGAGGGTGAGCTTCTTTCCTCAGGCTATTCTCGCCCATATATGTCTTGTTGGTAAAGCACCTGAATTTATCCATACCGTCATACTGTTTCTACTACTTTAACTTTTTTTTTTTACTGTAGCAAATGCATTTCACTGCATGTCGTACCATGTATGGTGGTGTATGTGACAAAATTTTAGTAAAGTTCTCTGTAACATTAACAGTCAACATGATAATAAAACAAAACAAAACAAAGGCTGATACCTTGAATTTTCTAGTAAATTTAAGTGCACAACAGAAAGTGGGAACAGTTTAGGCCGCGGCGCCACTCAGTGTCCTCTGGACTGGACGACTCCCTGCAGTGCTAGCGTTAACCACATTAGATAGCGGCTATCGTTTCAGATGTTAATGTCCTTATTTATCTAATACCCATATATATGTATACACACACACACACACACACACATATGTGTGTTATTTGGACACACATATATATATTCATATTTTTGTAACAGATTATTATTTGAACCATGAATATTAATTGATGTAATTTCATATATATATATGCACACACACAGACCCCGAAAGTGAAGAAATACTTGGCCGAAAAAAAACAACTTAATTACCGAAACAGAGAGAGAGACAAAGAGAGAGAGAGAGAGAGAGAGAGAGAGAGACAGAGACAGAGAGAGAGACAGAGAGACAGAGAGAAAGACAGAGAGGGAGAGACAGAGAGAGAGAGAGAGAGAGAGAGAGAGAGAGAGACAGAGAGAGAGACAGAGAGACAGAGAGAAAGATAGAGAGGGAGAGATAGAGAGAGAGAGAGAGAGAGAGAGAGAGAGAGAGACAGAGGGAGAGACAGAGAGAGAGAGAGAGAGAGAGAGAGAGAGACAGAGAGAG
>JBBPDC010000084.1:14426146-14436284 GCA_037974485.1 Hemigrammopetersius urotaenia | reverse complement strand
AAGAGAGAGAGAGAAATAGAGAGAGAGGGAGAGAGAGAGAGAGAGTGAGAGAGAGTGAGCGATACTGCGTGTGAGAGAGAGAGTGTGTGTGAGAGAGAGAGAGAGAGAGAGAGAGAGGCGGAAATATAGAGAGCTAGAGAGAGAGTGTGAGAGCGATGGAGAGAGAGAGAGAGAGAGAGAGAGAGATAGAGAGAGAGAGAGAGAGATGGAGAGAGAGCGATGGAGAGAGAGAGAGAGCGAGAGAGAGGCGGGGGGATACAGATCAGAGTCTCATCACTCAGTGCATCACGCTGCCTCCACCACCTCGCCTTCTTCCCATAGTGCATGCTGGAGCCACCTCGTCTTTAGGTAAGAGACACACACACATGTGGCCGCTCACATGATGTAGACGAAAACATGACACACCAGACCAGACCTCCTTCGTCCATTGTTCTATGGTCCAGTTCTGATGCTCACATGTCCATTGTAAGTGCTGTTGGAGGCAGTTGGCATGGGCTAGTCTTCACTCTCCTCTCACACCAATGAGCCTTGGACTTGGGGTTAAGGGTCTTGCTCAGGAACCCAGTGGAGGTGCTGAGGGTAGGATTCAAACCCATGACCTCTTGGTCCAGAGGCAAATATCCTACCCACTAGACCACCACCACCACCCCCTGGATGCCTCTGATCCTGATTCACTGGTTGTCCTTCTTTGTAGCACTTTTTGGTGGCTTCTGACCCCTGCAAACTGGGAACGCCATACAACACCTGCAGTTTTGGAGAAGCTCTGATCCAGTCGTGTAGTCATCACAGTTTGGGCCTTGCTAAAGTGTGTGAAGATCTATGGGCATAAACAATATGTTCTGTGTATGTTTTGTATGTGCACCAATATGCAGTCATATGCTCCCCTCACTCCGACACAATGGCCACCTTTAATACAATAATAAATTATCATAAATTATCATCATATTAACATTTACACACACAAACGCGCCTGCAGGAGGTTTAATTTATGCAGATCTCACTGTTTAAAATCCTGAGGTGGAGTTTCAACATTTCTCTCACACACACACACACACACACACACACACACACAGTTCTTAGCTAGGTACCTGACTTCAGTACACATTTACATTTACGGCATTTATCAGACACTTTTATCCAAAGCGACTTCCATTACCTTCCCTAACTACAGGGGACAGTCTCTCCCTGGAACAACTTGGGGTTAAGGGTCTTGCTCAGGGACCCAGTGGTAGTATGCTGAATGTAGGATTCGAACCCATGACCTCATGAGCCGGAGGCAAGTATCCTACTCAGTGAGCTACCTCCACCCCACACCACCCCACAGTTTGAGCTGGTTTGCAGCGGTGGTGGGTTAGACCTTCACTCCAGAAAGCAGAACAATGTATAATATTGTTATTAACACTGGGCAATGTGATTAATCACATTGTTGTATATAAAATTAAAGAACTAATACAAAGTCGTGTATTGTGCACTTTTATTTGTAAACTACTGCTGTGTGAATCAAAGTGCAAGAACAGTTTGCAAACAGTTTAAACAAATACGGAGCTTTTTAACAGCAGTGCTCCCATAAAAATATGCAAATATTTCTTGTAAATCTCAACTTAAACATTCATTTAATCAAATCAAAGATAAAACCAAAGCTAATTGCCCCTGCCAGGGCATTAATGCTTTATCTAGCTTGTTACAGAATAAAACATTACCTAAAACATACAGAACATGGGGGGACCGAACCATTATAGCAGTTGTAAAAGGGGACCAACTCCATATGAAGGTCCATGTATCTGGATGCAGTGGAGAGGTTTTCACAGGGGTCAGGCGTCCCATTACTTTTGTTCATATTATAGGGACAAAGTAATGGACATATAATACGGATGAAAGTAATGACATATTATAGGGACATTAGAGCGCACCTGGATCAGAGTGCAGCTCAGAATACTTCACATGGAGAGAGAGAGGGAGAGGGAGAGGGAGGGAGGGAGAGAGAGGGAGAGGGAGAGGGAGAGGGAGAGGAAGGGAGAGAGAGAGAGAGAGAATGAGAGAGAGAGAATGAGAATACTGGTGGAGGCTGGTCACAGGCATCATCTCTTCCCATGTTTAGCGAATATTCAGACTCTAAAAGAGCTTCTACTCCCATAAAGACTCTAAACAAACACCACAAATAATACTGTGTATGTCTGTAGTACACTACCTGCCATGACACTTTAACGTTTCTTATTCTTTTTACATAATATGTGCACATGCACATAATTATTCTGTCTAGATTACTGTGAAGGGCACCTGCAATCTCACTGCATCTTGTGTACAGTGACAATAAAGGCATCCTATCTTATCTTAGCATGATGGAATTGTGTCATACTCACACTCAACCATTTGTATCAGATTCCCTAGATGTTTTACAACAAAAAGGAGTCTTTCGTGAACAAATTCGTGCCCTTTAATATATGAACTAACATGGCATATTTGGGGGGGGGGGAACAGTATTCATAATGTTTAATTAAAACATTTTATAAGTAAGTTCTGCGGTGTTATGCTTGCCCTCAAACTCTGAGGTTAGATTCTCAAGATGTTTTGAAATGAAGAAGAGCGGCCTTCAGAAATACCCAGGAAACGCCTTCGCATCCATTTTATTATGGCTGTCATGAGGTCATTATTTAAAAATGCTGCATTCAAATTCCCTATTAATCATTATCCTCACACTCTCACTTTTTGGATCTGTTGTAGGAACTGCTAAATACGTTTGTGTGTTTTCACTCATTCATACATTAGTTATCCTTATCCCTAACAAATGTATTCTTTAACCCAAGGTTAAGTTCAGACAAAAATTCGCTGTTGGTGTGAATCCAGGGTGATGTTTTGCTCGTGGTATCAGTGATTCTATCCATCTTTCTTCTTGCTGCTTGCCATCTTCCTCTTTTACCTTCACCTTTTTTGAGCATAATTGTCTTTTGCATATAACTGATGCTTCTCTAAAACTTCAGCTTCTCTAAAACAGCTTTGAGTAAAAGGTGAAGCTCAATTTAGTCAAGCGTGCATTTGTTTGTTTTCTTGGACAACTCTAGGTTCTCTCAAAAGTCTCTGCCCCGTTTAAAGGCATCAGTAGTATTCCTGGTGAGCTTTCACATCCATAAGAATCACAGAAGTTCCACAATATTACCTTTTCAAGCTCCTTCCAAGGTCCTTCCTCTACCGAGTCTCAGTCTTTGTCATATTCTTTAACTGCTGCTTCCTTTGTTGCAAGCAATTAAGAATGGATCCAAACAGACCAAAGCTATTCACCAATACAGTAAAATGACGTTCTTTCTCCATTCAGGCCTCTAGGTCTTCATGATTTTAAATGACTTTTGAATCACCTACAATAGCGAAGGTGACTAAAGATCCTTCAACCTTGATCATCCTCTTCAAGTCCTTCTTTGTTGAGTGTGAAGGTTAAACAAGAATGGAGATAATCGGCAGCATTGTTGTACTGTCAAGACTGTGGAGAGGTTTCCAGTTAAAGTACTGAGACGTTCTGGCATAGACGTCATTCTCAAGACCTTTCAGAACTTTACATGGTCGGCACAGTCAAAAGCTTTGCTGTAGTCCATTAAACGTGGACTTTCTTTTAAACTCCTTGACTTTCCGAGTTATCCGGCGTACCTCAGTAATGTTTGCGTTCTTTGTTTCCATGCTTAGGTACCTAATTTAATAACCCTTGATCTATCCCAGGATTTGAATTCAGACACTCCAGCAACCCTTTACCATCAAACCACAGCCAAGTGTCCCTCTGAGTACTTTCAGGACTACGCTGTGAAGCCCAGTGTTGTCTATTCTTGTCCTTCCCCCCCCCACAAGAACACATTGGACCGAGTGGCCTGTAATGCTCTGAAATGCTGGGATGATGACCATGCACCTGTACAAGAAGCCCACAGAGCACAGGTGGAAAGGTTTAGACCATTGAACCACAAATAATCATTAATCACACGCACTGCTGAGACAAACAAGGCCAGGAGAGAGCTTGTGTGCACAGGTGCACGTCCTTGGATCATTAGATATTCTGGTTTTCTAAAAAGAGGACATGGGCAGACTGTCTACAGCAAAAGACAACTTGAAAGAAGAGAAAAATGATGCATCTGATTTAGAAACCTATTAAAATTATGATTGAATATACTATTTACTATATTGAATACATCTATTTTTCATATAATTTTTATATTATTAGTTACATAATGTATATCCAGTAAAAAAAATAATTTAGATGAGCAGTGAGTATTTATTACTACTAATTATATTAAATATGTTCAGTATATCGTCGCTGTCGGGCGGAAACCTCATATCTCTAAAACTATTTATATTCTAAATAAATGAATACTGTCATCAAACATCCCAAGCTATTTTCAACACGTTTCATTGGTTAATAATTTCTAAATTTTACAGACCCACGTGGAGACTGACCAATAGTATCGATTTATGAAAAAAAAACAACAAAGACCAAAAGTGGAGTTACGAGGTTTCCGCCCGACAGCGACGATATCAGTGTGTCCTTCAGGAAATTCAGTATTACTGTAGTTTCATCAGAAACCTGGTTCGACTCGATCAGTCCTTCATTAAATTAAATCCGGAGCTGCTGATGGAGTTTCAAAAATTCAAACAACGGCTGGAGGAACCGAGGAGGAACCTGGAACTGAACCTGTGTTCTCCTCACCAGCTCACCACTTTTACAAACAAAACTAATCTTGACACTTTGTGCGGCTTTCTTGTCTGTTTGCATTCATCTAATGCTGGTGAAAGACACTAGAGAAACATGGCTTTAAACAATTTGCAATGCAAGACTTTTGGATAGTATAGTAGAACTGAATATGCACCAAATAAAATGTACTCTAAATATATGACAACGTTTCAAGCATTTGAAGGGCAAAAAAATAATAATTTGTAACTATTACAACTGTTTATTCACAATAAGGCCTTGTGTTCACTATGAGAGGTGTTTTGGGTGCAAGGTGGATGCTGGAATACAGTAAATCAGTGGAAATTGTTGAAGCACTTTTTACAGTGATAATGTACTTTATATACAGCATGAGCTAGGTTTTACCTTATAAACTAGACACATTATAAACAAAAACTTAATGGTAGATACATGCGCACTGGAAGCAATTTTGATTGGGGGTGGGGCTTGGGGTTGTACATAGCAATCTACATCTCAGCCATCGTTCGGGACAAAACTAAAGATTTGGAAAGTGCTTTAATGGTTCCTGCTCCCATGGGCAGATAATATACTGGCCATTTGTTATAGACCACCATACGTTTCCATTGAATTCTCTGTTTTTGGTGCTGTAACTTGTTGTTACATCAGTCTTGCTATGCATTTTAATAGAAATCCATTCGGGATAATTGTATAACCATGATTCTGGAAATGAATTTTATTATAATGTTCTTCTGGAGGTGAATTTTACTAGAACTCAATTCTGGAAATTCTTTTTGTATTCAAACTGAATTAGGTTTATGCTGATTTGAGTGAACAGTGCTGTGTGTGTGTGGTGTTTGCTGATATTGTGGTAAAGAACAGAGGCAGCAGAAGGTCACAAACTGAGATTGAACATCTTTCAATAATGGCTTTTGCTAACATCTTTCACACTCCGATGTGTGCACACACACACGCACTTAATCCCCAAGGTCCAGGGATGAGTGTCAGGTCAACACACACACACACACACACACACACACACACACACACACAAGTTAACTGGATTACAATAGCAAAAATGAAAAAACTGATACATGGGTGGAGCCTGAATAGGCCATTTACTGAGGATTAGTTGGACCAACAGCACATCAGACTTTCAGCCACAAAAACATTTTATTAAAAAAAACAAAAACCAAAAAGCAAATGCAGCCCAGCATATATTTACAAATGACACAGAGCTGCTCTCATCTAAAAAACACTTTCATTTCCAACAAATCGCTCACTCATATCCATCCATACTCACACTCCCCTCAAAAGCGGAATTTACCTGATTTAAATATTCATATCAGCTCCACAGCAGTAAGCATAACTATGAGAAGCCCACATACACTTTCAATTTTTTCAAGCACTTCGATTTTGTATTTATGAACAGTTAATGCCAGCAAGAAGCCTTTTGTTTTATGAAGTAACTGATCATTTACATTCCTATATGTCGGCCCTGTGAAGAGCACCCTTCATAAAGCCGACATGTCCTTGAGTCCATTAGAAAAGATGCTTCCTAACAGCACTTCAGTAAAAGGTCCAGGTTACTTACCAACACATCTTACTGCCATAAACCGTTCACAAACACGAGTACTGCTTTTTTTCCCTTCAACATACACCAAAATCCGAGTCACGTTGTAGGAACGGATCTGTGTCGTAACTCGAGGACCTCCTGTACGGCTAATAGAGGAGTTAACTGTATATTTGATTTATTTTGGGGAGGAAATAACATGACATTTAAATCAAGCAAATTCAATGTATTTGATTTTATATATGCATGTTTACAATGTTCTGTGCACAAATGGACAAAACACACACTATTTAAACTGGTTATCAATAAGAGTTCCCTTCATCTTGGCCTTCTTAGCTTCTAGTTCAGCCTGAAAAAGAAAAAAGTAAAGGATAAACATAAGCACACTTTAAAAGGATGCTTTTTCACACAGTGCCTTCGTCCTCACTGCAGTTTAAAGACAGATTTCAGCTACGAAAAGATACCTAGCTGAAACCTATTGGAAACCTATTGAAACTGCTCATCGGCAGCTTATCAGAAACACAAAGCCCCCTTTTCCGCTAATTAGTCCGCTAATGCAAAGGGACCACCACAGGACCACCACTCATATGGCGGACCCAGCAACGACATGCACATGGCAGCTAGAAGGTATGCGTTTCTGATAAACTGGCCACTGAATTCATGCACAGCAGCAGGGGAGAGTAACTGCGGACTTTTTTGCAGGACACTGGAGCGCTGCTCTCTGAAATTGATTTATGAGTTGATTATTGTTATTCTCTCGGCAGAAGAATATTAATCAGTGTTCACCGCTGCATCTCTGACACTCGCTCTCTCCGGCGTTCCGGTGAAAACACTGTCATTCCAGCTAATAATGTCTCGCAACTCGACAGCGGCACTGCAGCGTGTGCACGTGTGTGTGTGTGTGAGAGAGAGAGAGAGAGTGGGTGTAATTACAGACCAGACGGTTCAGTCTGTAATATTCCTCTGACTTTCACTCCTGACTTTCAGAGAGAATCCCCTGGTCTCTTCACACACCTTGCTGATTTTCTAATACACAGACTCACCAAAATACGCCATTTTCTCTACATTTTTGTGCGCAGTTTCATATTGAAAAAAAAATAAAACAAGAAACGAAATTCACACAGGCCACATTTTGTGGTGGCCAAGCTCTGGTGGGTGGGTTCTGATCTGGTGGGTTCCTGTGGTGGGTGGGCTCTGTAGGGAGGGTTCTGATCTGGTGGGTTCCTGTGGTGGGTGGGCTCTGTATGAGTGAGGGTGCAGTGACGCTTAACATTCACGAATGGGACCACGGGCTCAAACTGAACACAAATGATGTAAGAGGTGCAGCTTTATAGTATTAACTAAGCAGATCTGTGGGTTACTAAATAAAGCACAATTAATTTTGGTCCAACGAGATTTAATAGAGGGCAGAGGTCGATGTCCTGAATACAAGATTAACTGAAAACACAGACGTGTGCTCAGACTTTTTCTCCGAGACAACCAAAGTCCTGATAGGTGACTTTTGGACATCTGTATGCAAACCTACATACGCTCACTAAGCTTTGAAAAGTCCATTAAAGGAGACTAAACTCTCACACCCTTTCTTTTCAAAAGTCTGAGAAGTGTGTGCGCGTGTGAGTGGAGTTCTGATTAACATCAGAAAACTTCAAATTTGCAAAGTCAGCCTTCATTCTAAATATTAATTGATAACCAGCTCCAGCTCTAACAGCCCGTCATTTCCATACAGTAATTGGGTAAACCCAGTCTTTTATAACCAGTAATTGCTTCATTTTGAGACATTCTTTCATCTTTACTGCTGTGAAATGTGACGTGGCTGCGACTTCTATTACATACACAGAAAAAATGTGTATACACACACACACACACATACGCACATATATATGTAGAGACAGAGAGAGACACACAGAGAGACACACACAGACAGACAGAAAGAGAGACACACACAGACAGACAGAAAGAGAGACACACACACACAGACAGACAGAGAGACACACACAGACAGACAGAAAGAGAGACACACACACACAGACAGACAGAGAGACACACACACACAGACAGACAGAAAGAGACACACACAAACAAACAGAAAGAGAGAGACACACACACAGACAGACAGAAAGAGAGACATGCAGAGGGAGAGAGAGAGAGGGATTTGGGGGGGGGCTCATGTAAACATTTAGTTTAAAGGCATTTGTTTCATTAAAATATGCTATCAGCGCCATGGGCTTTGCACAGGCCACATTTCCTGATGTAAAACTTTAAAATGGTTCAATTCAGTAAATAAACAAGTGTGTGCATTTTTTATGCATTTATATCCTAGTGGTCCCCCAATAATGTATATGAAGTCTCTTTCCAAAAATGGTGCAGAGTTACAGCCACTTCAAGCAGGCTAGGGGAACTCGTATTAATGTTTAAATGAAATTTTAATGTCATGGGACCTTTAAACAATCAACAACAAAGTCTATCAGACCAGGGGTGCACAAATTCTTACTTATGCGTGCGTGTATGCATTCTCACCAGTTCCTGCAGTCGTTTCTTGCTCATGCCTTTCCTCTCCAGCTGCTTCTCAATCACTTTGGCGTTCTGAGCGTACGAGTCCGCCACTTCGCGCTGCAGGACACAAGAAAAATAATGAATTAATATGATCACTGAATGATAAAGCACTAAATACTGTTACTGCGTTACATAAAATCAGCAGCAGTTTATAGACGTGATTGTTCTGCGTTGTATATACACCGTTACTCATATATAGCACATTGCACTTTACAGTACGATCTCTATTGCAACTATGGGCCGCGGACCGATGCCGGTCTGTGAGAGGGTTTCTGCCGGTCCGGGGTTTGGTGTTTGATGACGGTCATTTATGCAGGGCCCTGTAGCCCCAAAGCCTGACATTACTGGTTTGCGACACGCTGCTCTATTCCACTACATTTTTACACTTCGCATCTTACTTATACCTGCATACACTTCTAATGTTTATTTGAAAATATATTTTTTTCTAATTTTTTATTAATTAATCTTACTTTAATTTATTATAACTATATCCCACAGTCTCAAATGTTTCAGGGTTACTTTTCACTACATGCTGAACTAATATTACTAGTATTACTAGGTACGTGACAATAAAGAATCTTGAATCTTCAATGTGCCAACAGGGAAGTAACACTGGGTTCTTACAGGATTATTACTATTATTGTGTCAAAGATTTTAATCTCATTACTCTCAAACTTATCTCTGATGACTTTGAGCTGTTATTAGTATTACTATACTATACCTGAACCTCAACACTCAGTCTGTGTAACGTTTTAATGTATGAGTGAAATGCTGATTACAAATCATTTCGTTTTTTTAAACTTTTTATTTGACTTCTCAACTGATAATAAACAAAATAAACATATGTGCTATATTTCTGTGAGTATAAGAACCAATCTGCTCCAAAACAACGAACTAATCACTTGTGAACCAAAACTCCCTATGCCTTTTTACAAAAACTTCAACATTTGAAATATTGTAATATCCTCACACACGATCATATGTTTATTAACAACTAAAATATCAGCTCGACTGATGACCAGGAAACTCACCGCCTCAATCTCCTCCTCTTCCTCGTCGATGGTCGACACGGTAACGGAGCTGAACTTGCCCATGTCTTTGGTGCGCTTCGTCATCATCACCTGCAGCACAGGGACACACCATGTAGTAACACCAGCCTGGGGGTGTGTGTGTGTGTGTGTATGGGGGTGTGTGTGTGTGTGTGGATGGGTGGATGGATGGATGTGGATGGGTGGATGGATGGATGTAGGTGCGTGGATGGATGGATGTGGATGGGTGGATGGATGGATGTAGGTGCGTGGATGGATGGATGTAGGTGCGTGGATGGATGGATGTAGGTGCGTGGATGGATG
>JBBPDC010000084.1:14384182-14396816 GCA_037974485.1 Hemigrammopetersius urotaenia | reverse complement strand
GTGTGTGTGTGTGTGTGTGTGTGTGTGTGTGTGTGTGTGTGTGTGTGTGTCTGTGTCTGTGTCTGTGTGTGTGTGTAAATGGCACAGGTTGCTATTCTTTTCTGAACTATTGCAGTGTGAGCCGTGTAAAATGCCTCCATATGTGTTGTGATTGCAGTAGTGTTTGTACATTGCTGTATTCCAGCAGCTTCACTCCTGGTTCATTTTCTGATGGGATGAGACAGAGTCACACATTCACACACACTGCTCTTAACATCACTATTTTAATTGCTGCAGTTGTAAAATAGTACCATATTGTTGTGTAGTTGAACGTTTCTAAGGTATAATAAATTATTTATAGGCTTTATTTTTTTCATTTTCTTCAAACATTTTTTTGTTTGGAATTGGAAGCAAGTGTGGTCAGTAGTGCATAAAACAATAGTGACATTCACATTTTACACAGAAACATTCCACAAATTGCAAAAGAAGCAAGAAAATAAACTCAGTCGGGAAAGGTGAAAACCCATGGGTTGGTTAAAGTGGCAGGAAGCTGCATTCCAAGACAAAGTGGATAAACCCACATGTTCCTGTCCCAATAGATAAGGTCCCCTGGAAATTGTACCCACTGGGGAAGGTCCCGGGCCAGTCAGAGGACCCCTGCTGTCTGATGGTGGAGACGTATACAACACTGACGGTGTTTGACCAGCAGGTGGAGCTGGACCAGAGTCCCCTTCCCCATGGCAACACAAGGTGAGAGGAGACCCTAGAAAGGCTAGGCAAGATTTCTGCCACTTGTGGTAACATTTCTATCTGTGTGTTCACAGCGGGCTGATGCAGAACAGGACCGGATCGGACGGGCCGGTGTGGACCCACAATGACCTCAGCAAACTCAAGGCTGGATTAAAACTGTTCTAACACACATTGGTGCCACTACCATGAACACACGTGCACATTTGTAAGCCAGAGTTGTGTCTGTATGATAACGTTTCTCACCATTTTTTTCAGTTTATATATTTTTTTTATACCATGCGTAGACACCAGATGGGTATTGGGCCAATAGACACAGCCCAGAAAGACTTGAAATTAAACCCAGTTGCATTAACGTTTGTTAAAAACAGTCATGATTTCACAAATATCTAAAATAACAAACACCAGGGGATTCAGTGCATAAAGCAGACCTTCTGAGCAGGATGTGTGGGTTGGAAGACTTTTTCATATAAAACCTTGTATAAAAGGATAATACCAACTTCAGCTGTTGCTAACTAAATGCCTGATGGAAAACGGAATAAGGACAGTCATATCCTCATCTTTTAGGTGGCTCCTAAAAGCTAAACTTGATTGACAGGCTACAATCACGACTTCTGCAGCAACATATCGCGCAGCTGACCGTTGATATGATCCCTACTGGATATATGTTGAACTGCACTGCTAAAAGAATTTGCAGCAATTTTTTTGTCAGACAGGTATTCAAGTTCGTACTCAGAAATACCAACAAAGAAAATGCCAGCCCTAATAATGAGACATGCTCCCTTTTTTGGTACCTGTGTTCTCTAAACGGTGACGTTCTCTAAAAGGTTTTGGTTAAATTTAAAATGGACTTCTGCTGTGATGAAGCAACAACAGAGATCGACTCTCAGCCTTATGTTTTTTCTTTTTTGTTGGTTGTTTTTGACATGCACTCATGTGCAAGATGTTTTTGTGCACCTGGTCATGTACGCACCCTTTTAAACAGTATTTTTTAAACAGTTATTGTTTATTTGCCAAATTTAACATATTGGAGAAAATATAGAAAACAGTATGTGGCCTGTGCAAAAGTAATGGCACATTTTTATTTTGTCCCTCCCCTATGAAAGGTTTAGCTCTGATATGAAACTATTCTATGTTTGCAGAAAAATGCCACATGCCTGGGACGAAATCAGTCTCGACTTTCCTGCAGGGTGGTCTAATCACCCGTTCATCCCTTCATTAACTGTGTGCAGCGTCCCTGTCCACATTCCACATTGCTCTGCACCTGGCATACGCATATTGGCATTGACATAAACCAACAATAAACATGGACACAGTATGAGTGTATTGTTTTATAACTGCTTTTTGGGTACGTGTAAGCTGGGAACAGACTGTCATGGAGTGACTTTATTTGTTAATGACTGAAAAATGGCTGTTTAATACCCAGAAAGAATTTCTGACATAAAGCTGCTGTATGGCTAATTTGAAAGTGCATGTTAAATATTGGAGCAAAATAAAAACAACTGTTTTGATTACTCAGCTCTTGGAAACATTCCTCACATACCTTTTAGAACAGACACCACATGTAGTGTTTGTGTGTGTGTGTGTGTGTGTGTGTATACATATATCCTATCAGGTTTCACTAGCTTCACTAGTTAATTCACTAACAAGTCGTCCTGAAGTCCATCCTAATAAATAAATGGATGTTGTTCGAACAAGTCCAGGCTTTTTATGTCAAATGTTAGTTTTAGGCTACAGTTGAAGACAAAGGACACAAAACATTTCAGGTTTGGAACATTTAGTCCTATCTTGCAAGCTAGGCTTGTATTTCAGGGGGTTTAGGCAGGAAGGCAGATTTTTGAATATATGGTTCTTTATCAAAGGCTTGTGATCAAAATGTTCAGATTTTTGAATATATGGTTCTTTATCAAAGGCTTGTGATCAAAATGTTCTTGAATTGTAGCATCTGTAACAGAAGAACCATCTGGATATTTCAAAGGCCATATTTAATTTTCCAGCCTTTTTAGCCAATAGAATTAAACAGCCTGTTTCTGTTGCTGTGCCTTTATGTAAATGAGCTCGATTCTGTTAAAGTAGTATAAGCTAAAACACTTCATATAACAGTAGCGTGAATTGGTGGGGTTAAACTGCTATAGGCTGAAAATAACAATTGGGCTGCTTGTGGAGTTCGGTTTATATATATATGGACTGTTGCTGGTTGCATGATGCATCATGCTCTTGAGAAAAATGAACAATAAAATCCATGATATGGGCCCTTTAACCAAATTTGATTAGTTCAGCCTTAAATCTGGGGAGATTTAAACATTTTGGAGCAAACAAGGCAAAGTAAAAACAAAAGAAGAAAACTACAATTTACCAATAGGGTTTGGCTTTATTGAAGAAAACAAACACGATTTTGTCATTGAGACTTACATTTTGTTTGAGTCTACAGACCCAAAGAGTTACAAAGTTCATTCTTTTTTTGGGGTTTCGTCATTTTAAAACAAGTTTCAAAAAGCAAAGCAAACGTTTTGCTTAGCGGAGAATAAAACATTCTGCCGTATGTCATTGTTACAACACGAGACTTCAAAGTGTTCAAATCACTCAGCCCACCGGGAACAGTGCAAAAAGGAATACAAATTAATATAAAAAGAAAATGGTAAAAACCACAACACGAGAAAGGAAAAGAAAACAGCTCTACGTGATTTTGAGGACATTAAGAGTTTGTTTGCACTAATTCACAAGTCGGACTTTCTGAAAAGCGCAGTAATCATTTCATTATAGCAAACATCGAGGATATCGTCTGAAGATTCAGGTTCAATATAAATCTGGTAATTCCTGAGACTGTGTGTGTGTGTGTGTGTGTGTGTGTGTGTGTGTGTGTTAGCTGGTATTTCCTATTTTATTTAGTTTATTTAGTTCAGTCACTGACACATGAATCCAAAAAAAATTGGCCAAAACATTAAAGGAGAACTCCATCAATTTTCCAAAATCCCTCTATACTTAAGTGTATAAGATGTAAACAGAGTGATTCAGAGTGACTTAAAAGATCCTCACAGAAAGTTATTCCATGAAATGGTTATGAACGTGCTGATGTCTGAGGCATTGAGTTTTGAGAAGATTTTAATCCTAAAAGTAAAGCCATTCATGGTGGAGGGACACATGCAGGGCATCATTAGGCAAAATTAATTATGGGAGGATTTGAAAAAGATTGATGTAGTTGCCCATTTTTTTGGATTGTCACATATTCATAAACTTCTAGATTAAAATTCAGTTGTATAATAATGTTCATTGTCTCAGCATCATTCAAAGCGCAGAGAAACTGCGTTCACACCTGTAGATATAATCCAGATTCAGTACTAGGCTAAAGCTCTGCTGCATGTGTGTTTTTCTTATTCTTTATGTGGACTTGTGTTGATTCACACACACAGAAGGTTAAAAGGCAGGTAAAAAGTGTTTGTATGTATGTATGTATGCGTGTGTGTGTGTGTGTGTGTCACCTCCGTATTCAATGCAGCAATCTTGGTCCAGATTTTGTATGCATGCTCATAGTTTTGAAATTTGTCTCATCCAAATAACCCACCGATGACCTTTTTTCCTTTTTAGAACTTTGCCTTCATCACGGAAGGTGTGTTTACATTTTTTTAAAAATATAAACCAAAAAAAAATTAAATAAACAGGGAATAAAAGCTGAGTTCACCATTAATTCACACTAGAATACACAAAAGTTGATCATTTCCATAGTATTTCATTGATATTATTCATAACACAGAGTAACCCAAGCTAACTGCGGTTGTCATGGCAACCCATATGTGTGTGCGAGTGTGTGTGTATCTGTACGTGAAGAGCAGGGTGTGTGTCTGCGAGTGGTCCTGCTCGGGTTAGCTGGTACGTCATCTGTGTGTGTGTGTGTGTGTGTGTGTGTGTGTGTGTGTGTGTGTGTTTGTAAAAAGCACTAATACTGTGCAAATCTAAGTGGTTCAATTTTTGTTTTTCAGTATTTACACAGGAAAAAAATATATATGTATATTTATATATTTGGACAGAAGCACACAGTTAGTGTGTGAGTGTGTATGTCCCCTCCGATCAATACGTCAGAGAGACAGAGAGAGAGAGAGAGAGAGAATGAGAGCAATGAAGACGTGGGCAGTGGTGAAGTTACAGGATGCTGCAGAATCTTCCTGCTGGAGTAAATTTCCATCTCCGCCGAGAATTCACGCTCCGCTTCACTTCAGGGATGCGTCGATACAGAATTTCCGGGCCGATAACGAGAGCTGATAACTGAGAGCCTATACTGTCGGCATAAAGATGCGACGGTTCTAAAATATGATCAGTTCTAATAGACTGTAATCATGGCTATAAAGTCTGTGCTGGTTTTCTGGACAGAATAAACCTCTATTTTCCATCATGATATCAAACAGAGGAAAAATTTACATTTGCATATCATATACAGCTCTACAGTCAGTGACATATCTAGAACTGACTGAAATCTGCTCACACTACGACTCTACAGTCAGTGACGTATCTAGAACTGACTGAAACCTGATTACTTTGCAGCTCTACAGTCAGTGGCGTATCTACAACTGACATTTCTGTGTTCACTCTTATTTTAAGCATATTAAAACTGTAGTGAAATTAAATATTTAATACAAAATACAGTTTTCTGAAGCCATAAATGAACTTTTTAGTGGTCTAGCCAATCACGACACGAGTACACTGTAAATGACGATATTATGCTTCACTACGACTTTACAGCAACCAATGTACTACTTATAAATTCATGGTATAAATCAGTCTGAAAACTGAGATTGTTTCATGAGTTTACTTTTCTAAAAATTTGGTGTTTTAGGTTTTGCAGTTTTATTGCAAAATTTCTGGTTAAATCTAAATATTAAAGTTTACAGTGTAGCTACTCATTACACGTTTTAAATAATAAAAACAGGCATAAGATGGATTAAAGCATCATTTATTCATTTTTCTTAAATAAAGCTAAATTAGAAAATGTAAATATTAACGACATGTTTTGCAGACACTTTAATTATGACGGTGGGCAAACATCGTCTATGTCTGGCTTTTCCTTTTAATTTTAGAACAAAAAAGCCACAAAAGAGCCACCAAGTTATCAGCTGTAATTATCGGTTGTGATTCCAATATCGGCAATTATAATAATAATAATAATGATGAAATGTTTATAATGGCCCAACACACCATCCAGCACTTCTTCACTTAGCGCGTCGCACGTCGAGTCAGAAAAAGGTGTGAGAGGCGAGGAAGAAAGGAAGGAGCGAGTGAAAGAGAGGGAGAGAGGAAGAGAAATCCCTGTCTATAGATGTCTGCCCGGCAGGAAAGGAGCCTTCTGTATGGGCTACACTAGTGACACATAGTGTCACTAACATTATGGCATTAATGTCTCTTTATCCTTTAAATAAAACTACGTTTTTTTATAGAACTCTATATATTTATATATTTATATATATGTATATAGATGATACTGTACAGCTCTTTTTTTTTACAATCAAGAAATAGATACAATTTGTATCAACAAGCAAAGGTCGTTTCTAGACATTTGAGGCGTGGTAGCTTGCTGCGAGGTGAGGGAGCTTGAGGCTAGGAGCACAACACAGAGGAAAAAACCATCTCTGCAGCCAAATGGGACGTTTTTTACATTCTTAGGAAAAGGGGTGGGGTTTGGGTCCTGCTCTCAGAGGGTCCCGAGGGTGTCTGACATAAATAAATTCTATATATCAAGCCTGGCAAAAAAAAATTATGCAATTTTTCTTTCGACCCAGATTTAGTTGATCAGTCCAGGCATTTTGTTGTGTTGTTGTAGGGATATGAGGCTAAAAAGTAAGACAAGTGTTAATAACTTAACTTTAACAGGTCTGTCACGATAATCAAATCTCAATTTCCATACCAGTTTACCAGTGTAACCAGTTTCTGCCCAATTTTGTTAATAAGCAAATATCTCTCACCGCCGCTCCCTAAAGGTGTTTGCGATTTTTGTAGGAATCGTAAATAAAGGGTTTTTCTGAACCCATTATTTAAATAAGAAAGCAACAACTGATGTTTAATTTGGCCTACATTGAAGCTGTTTTGAATTTATAAAAGAATATTTAGAAAGTTAACAGTCACAACTTCAAATGTTATTACACACCATCACTTAGTACTTTAATTAAAATAAAGACTTCCAGTTTTTTTCATAAATGGTGTATCAGAACCTCGTAGCTCCATCGCAACGCTAAAGCTAACTTCAGACACATCCAACAAGCACTGGATATCATCTACATCTGGGCCCAGGAGGTCATTTCAACAAATGTGCTCAATAACCCCTTCTATCTTGTTTGGAAAGGGGTGGGGGGAGTTGGGGCACAGAGTAAGAAGGAAGGGCAGCAAGCCACCTGTCAGTCAAATGCAAGAAACAACCCAACGACAGCCTGGTGTTCCGTGTGTGTGTGTATCGCACAGGGAGAAACAGGTAGGCAGTGTGTCACACCTTCCCACGAGCGGTAACAGAACCCCTCAGGGCCCCACCTGCGCTCATGAAAACAAAAACAAAACAAAAGAACCAAAAAAAAAAAAGAGATAAAGTTTCCACCCAGACACAAGAACGTCTCTGGGTCTGCAACACTCAGAGGTTCTCCAAGGATATGCTAATGTACAGTGGAGGGCAGGGGTGTCATCTCCCAGCACAAATCAGAAAATAGATGCTCTTTAGAAGCACTTTGCTGATGAGACACATTTCCCCCTACCCCAACTTTATGCACAAATTTCATTAAGTTATAATTAAGTTACAATTACGTCATTACAAGCCTTAATTGACTAAAGAGCCAATTAAGCTTGTCGTTCTCACTCTAGTGTCTCATGCACGGATTCTGAGCTCTATAAAGCTATAATCAGCGTGTTTCGTAAAAGCTGAATTTACATGGAAATTGGCAGATGTTGCCCTACTCAATTCATGAAAAAAGGCTTACGCGATTCCAAATAACCTTCTGGATGAATATTTGCCATTCTGAAACCTTTTCCAAGCAGAGCAGCATGAATTCAACAAGTCTGGCATGACAACAGCCTCGGAAAATGCTGCAAACGGTTCAGAAACAAGTTTGTCACCAAACTGACCTGACTGGAGCTTTAAAACCATGTAAACATCATAAAAATGCCTTCAGCATTGGTAAAGTTACTGCACAATACTAGCTTCTAGAATTACACGTCAAAACAAACACCTCTAACATGGCCGTAACACCTGCTAGCTGCTAGCTAGCGTCAATAATATGTTATTATCTATAGATCTCTACATAGTTGATTATCTTTTTGGCCTTAGTCAAGCAGCGTCAAATAATTTTTTTTTTAATAAAATGGCTTTGTAAGTAAAGAGGGTAACGGCACATTATCTCGGCAGGCCTGTGGTCTGGTTCCACTCAAAATACTGCCCCTTCCAAATGTACCATTGTTAAAATGTAATTGCTCTAAATACCGCTAGTGCTCGTTAATAAATACTAAACACACCCAACGGTGACCTCCACAACCACCCCTAAACAATCACATCAACATGTGAGGTCACTGATATAAGGCCATAAAAGTTCAAAAAAGTTCAAAGTTCATGCTTTGAGGTACTTTGTGAGTTCGCTCTCCATTCTGAAATTTCACCTGTTCACACAAAAGGCAAAAAAGTCACAATATTTACACTGGTGCAAGTGAATACATATTTGTATCCATATTGTGTAAGATCGTTTCTGATCAGGGTTACAAGTTGATTCCTTTTTTGAGAATCGATTTCCCACTTTGGGGTCTACGTGTTGTAGACCCGCAATCCTTTCCTGTGTTCCCTCAGGGACTTGTGGAAGTGTCATGCAGGGTCTTGGTCTAAGAGTGCTAATCCGCTCTTGCTTTTCACACATTACTGTAATTCTATTAAAATAATCATATGCTGGCAAAGAGGAACTGATCCCAGATCCTCACAATCACTCTGACATTGCTGAAACATATTGACCCAGATGTTCCTTCGGCATAAGTGCATTTTCATCATGCTGAAACAGGAAACTTAATGGAAAGAACATAAATCTATAAATTGCTTTAACCAAAAAGACAAAGTATTCTTCACTGTCTCCAGTGGCTTATTTCGATTCTGGGTACAAGGTCTCCATCATCAAATATGGCTTGACCCAGAACATGTTGCACTGATGTGGCATCTTATGGTGATAATCCCAAAAAAAGACTCCTAGAAAGACCAGGGCTTAAATTAATATTTGAAATGTTCCAGACATTTCTCACTCAGACATCTTCACATTTCCATCTGGCATCCTTCCATCCCTCTCTCAAGTACTCAATGGCAGGACCGCAGTTTTGTTACAATGACTGCCGCTAGTTGCTGAGGGTCAGTCATGTGAGGATTCTTCTCCATGACTGAGTGGACTACGTATGCTGGAAAGATATTGCAAAGGTTGCGGTAAGTCTGATACTGTTGTTCTGGGATTGGGTGCCGTTCTTGAGGTTCCACCAGCGGTCCATGAGGTCCCAGAGGTGCGCATGGTGGAATATCCCAAGGAGACCTCCAAATTTGCTCCATCTTTTCCGGCATACTACGGACCATGACGCGCTCGCAGCACGGCATGAGTCCACCTGTCAGCCCATAACCACTGTACCCATAAGGCTCATTACCGCAAGGCAAAGGATCCCAGCTTGCATGTTGCTCCCGGCACAAAGGTGGTCGACGCTGCCTCAGGGGGTTACTCTCATATAGACGGGAGTCCGAGATGCTGTCCATGCGGGTCATTCCCAATGATCGACCTTGCTGTGCTGGAACAGATGAAGGCAACACATTCTGGGAAAGTGGTGGATAGTCACCTGGACAACTGGATCGGGCTCCTACAACCGGATGCTGTGCATGGGGTACAAGGTGAGCCGAGGACTGTTTGCGTGGTCCTGGTTTGGGTTCATCTGTGCCGTAACTTTGGACCCTCGTCAAAGCTTCGTGGTGGAAACCATGTGCAAATGCTTGCAAGCGTGTCTGTGCAGGTGACTGGGCTTGTGCAGGTGGCCCTTTCATGCTGTCATCCAGACTACCTTCCATGGAATACATCTCTCCACCATAGGAAGAGAAAGAGTCTGAAGAATGACTGCGTCCTGGTTCAGGACACATGCTAGAGGGTCGTCCAGGATACCCTCCCCCTACCCCTGCCGGATCTGGCTGCTCAAGACTACAGAAGCTGTCCTGCATACTGCCCAAGCTCATAGTGGAGAAATCACTGAGCATTGAGTAGTAACCATGATCACTGACCACAGAGTCGTATTTAGGGAAAGGTTCACTGTATGCAACAGACGCCCCCTGGCTGTTCGTGACAAGGATAGGAGGGTACTGGATGCTGCTGGCGTGTTCTAGTGAACTGTGGGTGAAGTGAAGGGACCCTGGCACAGGGCTACTAGCAGACCGGGTGTTCAAGGCCCCGGCCGCATGACTTTTTGTAGGTGGCATGGTAGGAACGCTCAGTGCCGTCACTAAAGACGGGACAGAACTCGCTTCAGCTTTCCGAGCTGGACAGAGTCTCTCTTCCTGCTCACAAGCCACTGAGCGGATACTTGGGTCCGACTGTCGCTTTGGCGCCACTCGTTTGGCCTCTGAGCCGTCCCCCTTGGTGGTGGCACCAGATGTGCCGCACTTGGCCAGGGCTCCCTCACTCATGGTCTTAACGGCAGATAATTTGGCGAAAGCTCGGAGCTCGTCTGCTACTGAACGCATTGGCTGAGCGGCTCTCTCTGGATGGTAGTACTTACACTTATGACCGTATGTGCACTTCTTACCTGAGGTCAAACGGGAATAAAAGCAACAACAAGCCATACTAAGTGCAGCGCTGTCAGATATTCAAATTCAAAGTTTATATGTAGTATATTTTAAGAATGGAGTAACATATAATGTCATTTCCTACTTTTGCTGTACTGACCGTAAGGACACGGTTGCTTCTTGTGTTCTGGTACCACAGGTCGCTTGCGCAAGAAGTTCTCCAAGCTTGGACCATGCCTCCCTAATGGGTCGTCAGGGGGCATAAACCTACAACCCAATAAGAACAGATTAACTGACTTTACGATTGGTCAAAAAGCAATTTGTCATGCCCTGAATGGATTTCCTTCCATGAGTTAAACCAACATTGTAACTTTTAATCTTTATTACTTTGAGCTGGAGTGTGTGAACGAGAGCATGCAGGGGAGGCAGAAATAAGACCAGACAGAAAACCTGCCAGCGTGAGCATACTTGTCATTGACGAAGCTGTACATCAGGAGCCGTTCCTCAATGAACTTCTTCCACTCTGGTTTCTCGTTCTGCAGGTCCCGGTAGTTGTCGTTGGAGACGATGATGCCGTCAGAATCACAGGCCAGCTTGACAATGAAACGGTCATCATAACAAACAACACGTCGGCCCTGAACACGACGAGATGGGGTGAAGACCAGGATCTTCTCTTTTTCCAGCTTCCTCAGGATCTCCTGATCTATAAACAGAGGTGTCATCCCATAATTCCCCCCACCACTCTCATTCATGTTCGAAATGGCTTACTTGCAAATGTAAAACAAAATAAGTAAATCCTCAGTTGTTCTCTAGAATTAAAAAAGATGTTTAAAATTCCTGAATTATTTACTGGTTGAAACATAAACAGAGTGGTTGAGAGTAGGTTTGGTGTGAAATGCTCCGTCCTGGAGAAACTCACTGAGTCAAAATTGTTCACAGTGACAGTGAACGGAACCAGACGTCTGCCTCTAAAAGTTTGAGAAGCTTTTCGTCCTAAAAGTAAACCCAGTCATGGTGTAGGAATATATGCAGAGTGTTGTGAGGTGAAATAGCCTGATTTAGTTCAGCTTAGTTCTGATTTAGATTTTCTATTTGCCTACCATCAGCATTCCAGACACAGGTATCTTCACTGGGGTAAATCATTCAGCTATATTTGTTTTGGAGATGGGACACGTGGTTTCATACATTTACCACTTTAGTGAGTTGCCGAGTTTCTCTACTGTAAAGAATTCTACATCAAACCATTGCAAGAAAGTTACGAAATGGGTGGAATTCCCCTTTAAGAAATCCCTGCCTCCATCATGAACATCCTCACATACCCTCAAACACTCACATATAGCTACAAGCTTCTATGGAAGTTTCTTTCTTTATTTCATTACAATTTAAAAAACACACACCTGTTATAGGAGCGTCTGGTCTGGACTGCTCTTTCCTCCATGCCGGTACAAACACGGTGATGTCTTTGTGTCCTTTCTCCAGGAACCAATCAACCGCCAGCTGGATGCCCAGGCACGAGAAAACCTCTTTGTTTCCATGGCTACAAAGCATCACAGATACCAAGTTACTCACACGCACGCCCCCGCATGCTGCTACGCACGTGCCGACGCATCAATTCACCTCACAGAAACCCTGATCAGGATGTTTTTCTGCCAACTTCTTTACACATTAACTGACTGTGGCCTTTGTTGACCACAAACATTGATACATAGACCAACTCTTGACCATGTTCGGAAGAACATCATCTGAAACAGCACAAAAATAGAGGAAAATATAATGCACTACAGGGATAAAGGCCTGCACAAGTAAATGTGGAGGGTCCCCTAATCACGCACATTTACTGGTGAACTGAGTGAAAGGACCCTAAATACGACCTTTCAGGTTCAAACTGACCACCCTCAGAAATGGCAACTTCACAAAAGTAGAAAACACATCTTTACAATGTTTTAAAACACATACAAGGGCCCATAATTCAAATTATATCTTACATACTACAAGACATCAATTTCTACACCATTTCCCCTCTCTCTCTCTCTCTCTCTCTCTCTCTCTCTCTCCCTCCCTCCCTCCCTCCCCCCCCCTCTCTCCCTCTCTCTCTCTCTCTCTCTCTCTCTCTTAGATTTAAACGGGCTGTTACTTTCTCTGTGCCTTATATAT
>JBBPDC010000084.1:14367757-14379144 GCA_037974485.1 Hemigrammopetersius urotaenia | reverse complement strand
ACACACACACACACACACACACACACACACACACACACACACACACACACACACACACACACACACACACACCCACGCTCACATCACATGGAGCCATGCACAGGTAAACACAACCATGTCATGGAGAAGAGCAACACGATATCTGTATGTGTCTCTGTTTGAGTGCGTGTGCTTGTGTGTGTGTGTGCGCGCGTGTGTGTGGTTCTTGCACAAGACGCGAAGTCAAAATAGCACATCACTGGAAATTACAAGCTTACGACATCGGGGGCTTTCTCTCTCTCTCTGAATCTTCTCCATTACTCTCTCCCTCCCAGTTTCTCTCTCATTCTGTCTCTACCCCACATTTCTCCTCCTTCCCACTCTCTCTCTCTATCTCTACACATCTCTCACTTTCCAGTGTATCTTTTCCCCTCTCTCTTTCTCCTTCTACCCACTTCCTATCTTTCTCTGCTTCTCTCATCTCTCTGTCTTTCTCTGTCTCTCCCCTCTCTCTCTTGCTGTCTCTCTTTCCCCTTCCCCCTCTCTCCTGTCTCTCTCTCTCTCCTCTACTCTCTTTCTCTCTCTGCAGATGTGTGTGTGTTTGTGTGTGTGTGAGAGAGGTTTGTTCTCTAGTGTGACACTGCTGCTCTGAGTCGTGACGCTGGGTTTCCAGCCCTGCGTCCCCCCGGGCCCTCACACACACTCAGCACCGACACACACTCCTTCGGCGCCAATACACACTCAGCACCAGCACACACTCCCCGCCGATACACATTCACATGGCTAAGCTCACATCAGCCTGCAGTCCGCCAGTTTCAGATGCTCCGCCCACACGGACTGCCTGATATACGCTGCCCACCACGGTGCGCACCCCCCACCCTCCGGTCATCAGTCCACCCTCAAGCTAAAGGCTATTGAGCCTGGTATTATCATTCTAGGAAAATACACTTATGTATCAGAATCTAATCAGAATCAGAAAACTTTATTTATCCTGGAGGAAATTGCTTATAAAATGCTAAAGCTAACAAATACTCCATGTGAGACAGTCTTTTTTATCAGATCAACAGAAAATGAACTTTCAAGCCAAGTCATATTTAGTCTTTTTTTATTCAACTATTGAAAAATCAACTGCTAGTTCAAAGCTGGATAACTGTTTCATCCCTCAAGATGAAAAAAAGCTCTGTTTATGAAGCTCTTTACTAACTAGTCAAGCATTTGTTAAGATAAATGTGTTACTCATCAGTGTAACAACAGTGTGTAACAAGAGTCTAAGCAGGGGGGCCCAAACTTTTTGTCTTGGTGGGAGTTCAATGTGTGTGGTAAGCCGACAGACAAAAAGTTAGATGCAAGAAAAAACCCAAAATAGTTTTTAAATATGTGTTTTATAACACTATGATTTGACACTATAAAAAGGACAAAATGCTAGAACAACATTAAAAAGGATGTCGATCTCAATAGCAGGAGTTAAATTATGGAATAGTCTAACAGAAGAAATAAAAGCAAGAAACATAAACCAGTTTAAAAGAAAATATAAAACATTTTTTTAAACAAATATTAAAATGAAGAACAGGAGGTTTACCCAGGACAGTAATTGATGTTTTGGTTAATGTGTTTCATTATTTGTGATCCTGCAAATATATATATTCTGTCTGTATTTATATGAAAGAAACTATTCTGTTATTGTTTATGAATGAGATGTAAAACTTGTGGGGGTAGGGCCAAATAAGTGCATACTTCTGCCTACTCCTTTTCAAACACAAGAATGAAATGATAATATGTAATTATGATGAATGCACATGTCTGTTTGAAATAAAAATTTACTAAACTAAGCTAAACTAAAGGACTTTCAAAGACTCTAATTTTCAGTCCAGTCCCTGAACCTGACCAGTTTCAGAGGTTTTTTTGTTTGTTAAGACACACAGTGACCTACGTATGAATCATTCATGCATATTAAATCACGTCTAACTGAAGTCCGGAACATGTGAAGAACCAGGAGCAGATGATTCCAGATGATCAGGCGGTGATCAGTATACTGGTGGTGCTGAACGCTGAGCGGTTGGAACTCCTTTATCTAGAGTCCTTGTATCTTTAGGCACTTTGCAGCCTGTTTCAGTAAAACCATTGTCTTTCATTTAATCTACTCAATATGTCAAAGAAAAAACAGTTTGACAAAAAAAATGTGTTTCTGCACTAACAAGGTGATTCAATATAAAGAAACGAGGGGTGGCTCGAGACTTCTGAAGAGCCTGAAGCTTGAAAAAGGTATTTCTCTGGTTGGGGGTTCATTTGCATGTGATTTACCACACCAACAGATAAGCAGACTTTGAATTGAGCTTTGAAGCTTAACTCACCCTGGTGCCTCCTCACAGTGTGTTCATTCGCCTAACTCACATCGGACATGAGGTGGGGGCGTGTTTTCACGCTGCGTCCAACTCCACAGAGCAATTACAGTCTCATGATGAAGTTTATAACCCCGCCTGTGCGATACCAAGCTGATATTTTCATTCATACATTAAAAACAAGTTGATGGTGGAAAACTGAAGACCCACCACTTACTTTTTCTCGGGTAGAATCTTAGTCCTCTAGCCTTCCTAGTGTGAGGGACGTGTTTTCTTGTGCACTACAATCACTCTGGATAAGAGATAAGAGTGTCCACCACATGCTGTAAATGTAAATAAAATCTAAAATGCAGTTTAACAGTTAAAGGTAAATGCTAGCTAACAGGTAGGGCTGGGCGATTTGGCCTAAAATCAAAATCTCGATTAGTTGAACATTTTACCTCGATTACGATTAATGAATGATTATTTTTATTTTTATTTTTTTGCCCTCATAGTTCACTGACAAGTGGCTCAGTTGTCTCAGAGTTTAAGCTCTCCATGCTCGACATGTCGGCGGAATAACATAACATAACGGAGTGAGGTCACGTGACTCCACACGCAGTAGTGTTTTTAAAGGGAAAGTAATCGAAATAATCGACCTGGAAAAATGTGATCGATCATAGGTTCTGAATGTCGATTTCGATTACTTTTCGATTAATCGCCCAGCCCTACTAACAGGTGTGTGCAACATGAAACTAAATATTATATCACCATCTTAAAGACGGCTATGGTGCATATTTTGACAAATGTGCTATTAGTGCTACATTTAGGAACTGTAAAAATCTGGCCATGTTGATATTCAACCTTACACACTCAAATTTAAAGTAATTACACACTTGTAATGAAACATTCAGGCAGGGTTCTTCAAGCCCAAATGATATTTGTGATATGTTCAGGATACCACGATAACAGTAAAGTACGATCATACTGTCATTTACATTTACATTTACGGCATTTAGCTGACGCTCTTATCCAGAGCGACGTACATCAGTGCTTAAGAAGTCCACAACTGTTTCTTACTTGAAAACAGCTTAAATCCAAGTCAAGTATTTAACTACGGTCATACTGCAGTCAGAGCATCTATACGACATCAGTCATCTGTCCACAACTACAAACTTATCACCAGTACTTGAGTGCACTGTGTTTTTATTAGCCTAACCCATCCAGCTAAATGCTGCACTGTTAGTTCAGTGAGGCTCTGAAGCAGGCATGAGCTGTTCGGAGCATCTGCACTTTAAAAGCTAACAACTAGTGCTGGGCCGTTAACGGCGTTAATGGCGCGAGATTCTTATCGCGCGATAAAATAAAATATCGCCGTTATCCTTATCCTTATAACGGCTTACCAGGATCAGGAGAATGGATGGATCAATGGATTGATGGATGGATGGATGGATTGTTACTTTAAAAGCCTGTTTGGGATCCAAAGTGTATTACACCTCCAAAACATCTGTTGCTTTCTCACTTTTCTGTTAGTAAAGTGAAATTATTTAGTAAAATATCATTCAGGCGCTACTCAGTTTGTGATGGCCGCAGTTGGGCTGGAATAGGAACAGAAGTGTCACTGATGTGTTTATCATTAACTCAGTACTGTGTTCCCATGATAGCCGTGAGTGTACCGGCTCGTAAACGCGGCTGATGTGAAACTCGCCCAAGTTCATCACTTCTGTTTCCGATTTTGTCGGCCCTTCTAGTGCAATTTCTTCCCTGTGTACCGTGAACCATCAATGCACACCATAGAATCGCTTCTAGAGCCAAGGCTATGTACTGAGATCAGCTGAACAGTGTGAGTGTGTCTGTGTGTGTGTGTGTGTGTGTGTGTGTGTGCGTGTCTGCAGCGAGCTGTAACTGACATTATATCTTATTAACTGTGATCAACTGTAGTGTTGCGTTAAAAGTGGAGATATTTTTCCCAGAGTGAAAAGGTTTAAGTCCAATCTTCCAAACAAGGGGGGACAATCTTCACCACATCACAGTGAGGGAAAGAGAAAACGGAAAAGAAAAGAAAAGAAAAGAAAAAAAAGGATGCAAGACTGCGAGCCTCTCTTCAGAGTCTGTTTTCTCTGTTGCTGGCACATTAGCATCATGTCAATTACAGGCCTAATATTCAACAACTTTTCTCGAGTTTCGTCTGTATTAGATTTTATATTCCTGAGTTTAACATGAACTGGGACAAGACAGTATTTCGTTTTTTGAACTTTACTAGAACTTGGATCAGATTTAGTATACCAGACCTTAACATGACTTAGGTCTAGAATGTATTAACTCTAACATTACCTTCAACTTTTTTCAATCTTGAAATGATTTCAAGACCTTAGTTAGTAGGGTAGTTTTGTAGGAAGACTAGTCCTGGACATCGCTGTGTTTTGAACAGAGATTCTCAACCGAAGCGTGACTGTAGACCCTTACAACTTTTCCACTGCACTGGTTCCTGTGCAGGTTCCGTGCCGGTTCCCAATTTTGGAACCAGTGCCGCGGTTTTCCACAGAAAAAAAAATGGTGCCGGTCCCTAAAACAAGCACCGAACCGGCACCTAAACTTTGCTGGTCTCGAAGCAATAACCCGTGACGTCACAAGCGGTGGGCGGAGTCTTGCGCGTAATCGTTGTCTGTGTCTAGTGTAAATGCGGGCCGGCTCCTGGCACCAGCACCAGTGTAGTGGAAAAGGGGTATTAGAGTGCTATAACTTTTTTGAGCTGGGTTTGAGTCTTGATTACATTTAGGCATATTGTCCTAGAACTTGAATTGGGCCTGATTTTGACCTTATTTGAACTGGAACTAGGGGTCAGTGAGTTCTCTAAGCCAACACTTTCCAAAACATTGTTCTGAATCTTCTCACAAACCACTCAAATGCGGTTTAGGACACAGTATGACTTACTGTAAAATGAAGTAAAGAAGCCCTAATCTTGAATCAGTCTCAGAAGCTTTGATCTTGAATCAGTTTTCATGAGAATAACCATCACGGATATGGAAGATTCTGACCTGATTGCCTGTAGCAGTACATTTTGTTCATCTTTACAGCTGGAGATGTATTTTTTCCAGGAACTATTTGGATGACTATTGACTCCTAGTGTTTGTTGGCTATATTAGCCTAAAGGGGGAAATACGGCCAGACCTCACCTTCCCACATGAGCCTGGTGGGAATCCAAGTGAGGAGCCAGGCTAACGTAGGTACCCGTTTCACCATACTGCTCATATTTTCGCAATATTAAAACCATCAGCAGAAAGTTTCGCAATATGGCAGATGAACCATGAGTCATGCCATTCTGAGGAAGGGACAGAATACCTCTTAATATGGACCATCTCTACAGAGGAGAACATGAGACACAGCTAATGAAGGATTCAGCTTGGTGCAGCACTCACTTTCCTTCTCCCTGAGCCTCCCCCACTTTCTCTCTCTCTCTCTGTTTTTCTTACCCCTCTCTGTCTCTCTAGTCTCTTGTTTTCCTGCTCTCTGTCTTCACCTCCTCCATAACACAGGCTGGGAAGCAGCAAGGCCACCATACACTTGAGCAACACACACACACACACACACACACACACATATACACACACTCACACGTTTATGCCGGCTCGTCTCATAGCAACAAGTGGAGTGAGTTAGCCGTGAAGCAACAGCGCAGAAGCTAGGCCTTTTCTGAGGCCCTACGATGAGGCTCCAAGCTAAAAGCTGACTGTGTTTTTGCTCCTCAAACCTGCTTGATACAAAGACAGACACACAGTATTCCGGGTGGTCGCTAGGGCTAATCTCAAAAGTTTAGTTTATCACAAGTCAAAAACAAGTCAGCGCCAACGCTATGAGCTCTGAAATGCTTCACAGGCACAATTTAGCGTATAGCCCAGTCTGAGCTGGTCACCCACCATGCCCACATGGCTAGCAACAAATGGGGCCCGGCTATCATGGCATAATTCGCATGTTCACTGATCTCGGAGGTACCCCTTTAACCATCGTCCCCACAGCAGATTACCCAAAATGCTAAAGCAAGTATTTTTTTCTTGCTTTGTGCCTCTGTCCTGCTTTGACTTTGCAGCATGACCTTTTTTCACACTTAAATAGCCTCCACGTGGCCTATTGGCTCCTCACGTTTCCGAAATAAAATGCATGGCATGAGATGGGTGAGGTTGCAGAGCCTCTGAACAACCTGGGCAGCTCGGAAAACACCTGATGCAGCAGAGTGGTGGCCTGAGTGAGGAGAGCGTGTGATGCCCTGCAGCTATTTCTGTTCTTGCTTTCTGCATAAATACCAGCAAAGTAGTGGTAGTAGAAGATAAAGAAGAACAAGAAGATGAAGGAGAAGAAGCACGTAAAGATGAAGGAGGAGGAAGAGGCTGCGTGGAAGCTCATCAGCAAGCTGTCAGGAGCACTGTGGTGTGAGAAATGCGAGGAGAATGGGAGTCGTGAGCATCACTTTAACCCCCACGATAAAGAGCCCTGGTGCACATTTGGATGTGTGTCCTGGCTTTGGTGGGCAAGCATGCACCCCCTGGTCCAGCTTGACAGTAACAGACGTGTCAGGAAATATCCAGCAGTGCTGGGCAACATTGCATGGGAAAGAGTCACGAGCCTGAAGTTGTCTTCTTGTTGGAATTCTCCCGTTCCACCTTAAATGGTGCAGCAGGTCCTGTGGAGGCTGCCAGGGGCAACCTCCACAAGAACTGCTGCACCATTTAAGGTGGAACGAGAGAATTCCAACCAGAAGACAACTTCAGTCACTTAGCTGGGACACGATTTTAGAAGGATTTTCCTTCAGGTGGGGATACTGGTCATCCAGGATGAGAGCTGGAGCGGCACAAGCATGCACACACAAATACACACACATGCACATGCACAAGCATGCACGCAATGCATGCACTCCCACCTTCGCCTTGGTGCAGTCTTCCTCCGTGCCATCCTGGATGTGCACCAGCACGCCGCAGGCTCCTTGCTGGGGGTCCGCGGCGCTGCAGCCCACCTTCACCCGGAACACGCGCTCGATGTGCGGGATGCAGCGCTGCAGCGACGGGCCTGCGCTGGCGGGCACTGCCAGCTCCAAAACCATTTATTATCGCGGGACACGGGGGGTCGATCACCGCCACCTTCTCCAGCCTCGCTGCTTCATGGGGGAATGAAGGCGTGAGGAGGGAGAGAGAGAGAGAGAGAGAGAGAGAGAGAGCGAGAGAGAGAGAGAGGGAGAGAGAGGGAGGGGGGCAGAATTAAAGGTGAAGCTCAGGGTCTTGAGGTTTTCATGAATCCCGGTTCAGCATGTCGCCTGAGTGGATCATCATCATCATCATCATCATAATAGAAGCAGCAGAAGCATAAGCAGCGACAGCCTCACTGCCTCCCACCTCCCACCGCCTGCCCAGCAGCAACAAGTCGGACGCCCCCTGTCGCCACGCTTGGGTGGCAGCGGAGAGAGAGAGATAGATTCGTTTTGGGGAACCGACTCTTTTGGATCAGTGAGTCGAGTGCTCGGGTCAGTGGTTAGACAGGTGCAGTGACAGTGAAATGGTCATACAGTACACAGTCCGAACAGAAATTCTTTCTCTGCATTTAAGCCACTCACCAAGTAAAGCAGTGTGTGGGGATGGTCTCAAGGGTGCTCAAGGGTGTCTTACACCAGTGGTGCTACCAGTAGTCATGGGATTCAAACCCACAATCAGGGATCACAGGGACAACTCCCTATCCACCAGGCCACCAGCTGTAGTCAGGTAAAGGTGCACAATATGGACAAAAGTGTTGGGATACTCTTCTTAATGACTGGATTCAGGTTTCTCCTCGTGTTTCCAGTGAAGTGCAATACTAATGCTTCACAAGACCAAGACATTTTGGACAACACCATGCTTCCAACACAGTTTGAGGAAGAACCATTTCTATTCCAGCATGACTGTCCCAGTGCACAAAGCAAGCTCCATAAAAACATGGCTGGATGATTTTAGTGTGGACGAACTTGACTGTCCCGCCCTGACCTCAACACGTTTGGGAAGAACTGGAACGGAGATAGCAAACCAGGCCTTTTCGTCCAACATCAGTGCCAGATCTCATATACTCTCAACTGAATGAAAGGATGCAAATTCCAACAGAAACTCTTGTGAAAGCCTTCCAAGAAGAGTGGAAGCTGTTATAGCTTTAAAGGGGGACCAACTCCATAGTAAAGTCTATGTGTTTTTTACGCAATGTCATTTTATGCAAAGTCCCAATACTTTTGTCCATGTTATATATATAAGTGATTAGTGAAAGTGACCACTCTGTCATACGTGAACACACCACAGCACACAGTGAACAGAACAAAATCCTTCTTCTGTATTTAACCCATTCATCAAGTAAAGCAGCAGGCAGCCAGAAACACAGGATTTATTGACTATTATTTATTTATTTTCATTTATGACCATGTTATAGACATGTAATACACTACATATATTTAATAAAATATTTCACATTTTAACTCTTCACCACAGGCATAAAGCAGATAAACAGTTGTGAGAATGAAACTCAATCATGGGACACTCCCCTTCCTACCATGAACAGCGACAAATGTTCGAATCGAACATGAAAGAATCAATTCAAATAGCATATTCGCTGTATCCCAGCATTTGCAGTACATACTTATGTAACTAATCACAACAAACGATTACTGAATTAAACATTTGATTCACTAAATCAGACCAACTAAAATAATTGATTTGGCAAACCATGAAAATCCCATGTTGTCTAGTCTAAAAATGTGTAATTCCCGGCTGAACTGAACTAAAGAGGACTTCAATAACGAATACATTCTAAACTTTTGTAGCATCTAGCATTTTTAACTGACTATTCAAGGCACCGCTCCTCTTCTAACAAACAGTATATGTGAACATTCGAGCGGTGAAAGAATCGGTTCGATAACCAAATCCAAACTTTTGTCGCAGCTACACAATATAGACAAAAGTATTGGGACGCCCGACCATTACTCCAACAGCGACTTTAGTGACAGTGAATTCAAATACATAGACTTCAGTTTGGAATTGGTCCCCCGTTTGCAACTAGAGATTCCATTCTTATTGGTAGGCTTTTCACAAGATTTTAGTGTTTCTGTGGGAATTGTTTGAATGGGGTTGAGGTCAGGACTCTGTGAGAAATAGCAGGAATAATCTGTAAAATAAGTTACCCATGCTGAAATTATGTATTTTCAAACTAAAACACTACAACTTTTACTAGAAAGGAGGGGAAACACGTTGTTTTGATTCTACTGGCTCTTTAAATTCGCAAGGGCTCATGGGAAGTGTAGTTTCCCCCCGCCTTTCCCCGTTGTGCACAGCTGGTTAGCATTTTTATGTGTCTGAAGCTGAAAGCAGTGTTTCGCCTTTATTAACAGACACCCAGAAAGGGCTGATAACAGTCCAAGATGACAGAAGAGCAGGAGATAATGTGTAAGCTGGAAAATATCAAAGAAATAAGGTGAGATGTTGACTATTCTGGACAAAATTAGCACAGCTGGAGGGACTTTCGCTGAAAAGGGGCAGCTATTGTGCCAAACATCTGGTGAATCTAGGTCCAGGTCTCACAAAGACTGCTCCAGATGCAATGTTGCTGTTTTATTTCTGTGTAAAACGTTTAACATTTAATAATTATTGCTACTTGTATTATGACAAGCGTCTGTAAACTTGCTAGATTTTCTTTTGGTCCACAAAAGGCTAAACTAGCCAGAAAGCTAACAGAATACTGAGTTTTAAAACCAGTTCATGTTTGGTTTTTCACTATAAAATGTGTATGGTAACACATGTGTATGTGTAAGGTAAAGAAGGCCACCAGGCATCTCTATCTGAAATGAAAGTAAACGTTTAGGGCTTATTTGGGTGGACGTTGCAAGGTGTGATGTGTTGATATGGCATTAATGGTGTAATAATCAGAATCCAGGAGAACCAGCCCAAACCATGATGCTGAAGAAAATGCCTTGTTTACCCTGATCACTTCACTTAGGAGTTAAATGTGTTTCAGAGACACAGATGTGTTTACACTGCAGTAACGTCTCAGCCGTTTAAATGGGTTTCAGGTGCGTTCGCATCTGCATGTTTATCGTCCAGATATAATCCAGATTCTCAAGACGCATGAAGTGACCGTGTGTGAATACGGTCAGATAGAGCTGAAGGAACATTACCCCTGAAATGTTAGTCCTCGACCTTTTTTGACTCAGAACTGGTATCGGCAGATGCAAAAGATCAGGATATTTAAAAATCAGGATAATTTATTTGTCACATACACAGTTATACAAATATAAGAAGTAGTAAAATTAGACTCTGCAACATCTGTGAGACTATGCAATATAGTGACAATAAATTAGAAAGAAAATGAAAGTCTTAAACAAATAAAAAAATGCTCGAAAATGTATTCAAATAAACATTTACAACTGTAAACAATGTCTGAAGTGTACGAATGTAATAGAATAGACTGTGTACTGTAAAGTGTAGTGTGCTAGTTGCTGTTAAAGTATATAGACAGTAAATAAGAGACAGTAAATAAGATTTTTATAGAGCAGAACATTAAGGTGAGGTTGGGATACTGTACTAAATTATTATAGTAAATATCCCTGCTGCTCACAATCAGGGTTTCTTGAACGGGGATGTTTTGTGAGACTTGCTGGGCGACTCAGATCAGGACGTTTAAGGTATGACGTTATGACTGTTTTATAACCTCCCAGAGCTTAGGAATAAGACAGTTCAGATGGAGAAGCTGAAGGTTGTTGCTTGTCGTTTAGGAATAAGACGGTTCAGATGGAGAAGCTGAAGGTTGTTGTTTAGGATTAAGACAGTTCAGATGGAGAAGCTGAAGGTTGTTGTTTAGGATTAAGACAGTTCAGATGGAGAAGCTGAAGGTTGTTGCTTGTCGTTTAGGATTAAGACAGTTCAGATGGAGAAGCTGAAGGTTGTTGTTTGTCGTTTAGGAAAAAGACAGTTCAGATGGAGAAGCTGAAGGTTGTTTGTCGTTTAGGAATAAGACGGTTCAGATGGAGAAGCTGAAGGTTGTTTGTCGTTTAGGAATAAGACGGTTCAGATGGAGAAGCTGAAGGTTGTTTGT
>JBBPDC010000084.1:14354988-14367657 GCA_037974485.1 Hemigrammopetersius urotaenia | reverse complement strand
ATCTTTAAGTCCATCTCATGAAAAATCGGAGCAGAAACAAAGGTGTTGCGTTTATATTTTTGTTGAGTGTATAAATAAAATAAAAATATGTCAAATCAATCATGTATATAATATGAGTTTCAGAGCTTTCACACTATACCCACCCTATGCTTGTAAGACCTGAAGCATACATGCTAAATTATGATGACCTTATACATTACATAAACATTCGGGATTCAAAAAAATTATTCTAGACTTATGATCCATGCAGCTGTTTACAACTACATTTCCCACGATGCACTTCGGTCAGTCCGCCTGAACAAAGTGGCTCCAGACGGTGGAGACTGCACAGATTGATGCTAACAGTATTCATAAGAGAGACATGGGAGCATAAAGTGAGTCTCCTTTGCTTCAAATTCAGTTTGCTTTTACTAATTTCAGTGGTTACACTAGCGTTTTGTTCAGACAGATAATCGAAAACGCCATTTAAACCATTTTAACAGCCGTCGTTAGCCGTTAGCCTGCTAGCAATTCTGGACTTGTTTATGTCGTTTTATCAGCAGGCTGCCTCTGTCGAGAACACACATTCTGCATGTTTCTGTGTCGCTAATACCTCTTTAGTGAATAAAAAGCATACTGGTACATCTAGAAGCCATATTTTTATTTAAATGGTAAGAGAAGCGACTGGAGTCTGTTTCTTATTCTAATTTTCCGGTCCACCTTAAAACTCCCAGCCGTTACACACTGGCGCTGCACCTTTTAAGGTGGAACTGAAAGATTGCACTTAATCCTCGTCCTCTAAATCAGATGTAGATCGGCCTTACTACTTATCACTACTGCTTTTACTACAAACCCTATTTATATTAAAATCATAAGCGTAGTTGCATGCATGCTATTTTTTAATAAACCGGTCTACTTTAGTGAGAGTAAAGCATGATATCTTTCTATGCAATCTGTTGCCTCTGTCCCTGAAGATACCCAGACAATACCCCCACCAGCAGCATGCCAGAGTAATGCACGTTCCTCATTACATGATACAGTCTGACTCGTAGAAAATCCATTCTCTTATTTGACTTTGTCTGAAAGTGATCTTTTTGTGTATAAGATGCTGTGAAATGAGGATTAAAGATGGGCTTTATTCACCCTTGGGGCAAGAGCCTAATCTTTTGGCCTCATTACCAAACTGCCTTTTCTGTCTGAGATGCTTAAAAGACCCTGAATTCATTAGGAGACCCCCCACAATGCTGTGAATCAGCCTTTGATTGTGTGATATTGCCCGTGTGAGCAATAATAAATTAAATTAACTGATCCTTCAGTCTTAATCTCCACCATGCTTTGTTTGAGAAGGAGTCCTACCCCTGCTTGTTGAATGATGGGCTAAAACCATAGTGTGCATGCCGATATAGTGTTTCAGGCTTGACACACTAGTGGCGCAGCAATACATATTTTGTGATTCTGAGGTTGATGTAACTTATTTAAAAAAATGTTTTATTTTGTGTTTTAGGCATTCTAATGTAACACTGTGATTGATTCCTGTTCTCCTGTGTGTGCTGCACCATTGTTATACACTATGCAATACATTTTAAGGGGAACCAGTACTTGCATAATTAAATGTTTAATATGTAAGCAAAGTAGTTGAGAAATGCTTCTAGAGAAAGACGGAGTAAAATCAGGATATTGCTTGAAGGATTTGCTGAAATCTTTCATGCAATTTTCAGGGATGACCCGATACTACAGGTGTGGTGATGCACTTTTTACAATTTGGCTTATGTTAAAGTTGTACATTATTTTTGCACCATTTGTTGTGTGTCGCTCATATTTGGATGAATTCTGAGTGTGTAACCAGTACCTGAATAGTTAATGATGAAAAGATGTTTAAGATGAAAAGATGTTTAAGATGAAAACAGTGTTGAGAGGCAAAATAGTCCCCATAGAAAACTGGTTTCGTTCAGATTTGCCACTGTTTTCAGAAGATATGCATAACTTCACTGATGTGTTGATGGTAAATAAAATGGCAATATTTGTTGTAGGAGTTGTGAGTTAAAAGGATTAGACTGATAATAAAAATTGTATCTGTCTGCTGACTGTGTTTGTGCTCTTCTGGTTATTGTTGTGAACACTGTTGGAGATGGTCCTTAGCTGGGAATTTCTCTTTTCTTGGAATGTTAATCCGCAGGTCCTGTTTTTGTCTTGGTGACAGCTGTCAGCTCATTGTTCTGCGGTCCCTGCTGTGTGGGCCGTTTATTCTTCTATCCACCTCCAATAACGTGAATTCCAGTTTGTCAATGCATTGTAAATCCACATAGCGTTAAAATATACTTTATTAGGCTGTATCAGATAAGGTCACATCTCATCAGCGAACGCTTAAATTCATAAGTGTGGGTGTGCTGCCATGGACCATTGTTCAATTCAGTCACTGGAGAAAAATGAGTCACACATTACAATAGGGCTGAATAATTGCTGGTCTTTGCAGAAGTTTTCAATTAAAGGGCTGATATCAAGGAACATTTTCTAAATTGTTAGTGGGTTTGATGTAGTATGTAAACAATTAAGATGTAAAATGTTCATTCGCCACATATATGAAAGGTAAACTGAAATGGTCATTTTTTGCTTTTTATTAATTGTTTTTGATGTTACAAAATCAGAAGTGAGACGTAAATCTTTAATAATCTTTGTTAAGCAAAGTGTTCATTGCCTGACGTCCCGGGGCTATTGTGTCTTCACGTCAGGCTATCATAGGAAGGAAAATATATGTCAATGCTTTTGAATTCTTTTGCAAATGTAGCTGGGTAATTATGTCATTTTCGGGCATCGACGAGCCACTGTCAATATGTGAAATATTGAAATTGTGTTTGAATTCGCACGTGTTTTTTATGTTCACTTTGCGATCATGCGAACTGTTTATTAGGTGGTGACCCCGGAGGGAATTTTCAAACCTCTCCCATCCCACTCCCACAAAGAATCCCATCCCATCCCAATCCCAAAAAGACTGGGGGAAAATCCCGTCCCGTCCCAAACCCAGAAGAATGACTCCCATTCCCTCCCACTCCCGTGGTGTTGTTTTTTGGCTGGAATCGGTCAGTTACAGTAAAAAAAAAGATTACAGATCACAGCATGCCCAGCTTAGTTGAATACAAATCCAAAACGTAATTTATTTTATTGAACTGAAAGTCATCTTAACAATACACAGTGTTTCATGTTGAATTCTATGCAAATCATCCATTCATCCATAAACACACACACACACACAGTCTGAGTAGTACTTAATCAGTTGTCTACAAGTCTTGCAGCTGGCGTATTGTGTTTCATGCCATCATTCTTAATGTGTAAAAATTGTTATTTCAGACCGCCCAGTAATATCCGTGAGCACAACTGACGTATTATTTCAGACAGTAGTCGTTGCAGCGTAGCTTTCACATCTGCCTTCATTTTGGTTATGATTTTTGCGGCTAAAAAGTGTGTGAAGAAGCCGCTTCTTCTCTTACATTATTGGTGGTTGGGACCATCAACTGTTACGGGTGTGTGGAGCACGCCATTCACTTAACCAGCTACACAAAGCAAACAGGAGGAGAGCATAAAGAGACAGGACAACTAGTATTGAGTTCAAAATTAGTTTATTTTTTAAGAGGTATATTTCTGTGTAAAGTTATCATAGTGTTACTATGATTCCCGGTCCCACCCACTCCCGCTTACATTTTTTCCAGTCCCGTCCCAATCACGTTATTAATAGTGATTTTGTTTCTGTTCAGTTAGAACCAAATATTTCAGTTGATGATTGTAATTTTATACAGTTGTTGTAATTTGTGTTTTAACAATTTTTTGATTGATGTTTTGCTTCCTTTACAATATTATACATTAAAAATAATCTCTTTTATATTCGGGCTACTCACATTTATTTTGGGCTACCAAAAACTGAAGAGTGCATGCCCGAAGGGCTACCAGGGATTTTGAAATTTTGCGAGCCCTGCATAGTGTTTTTTTATTCCATTACGAGTGAAACAACCTGTAGGTATACTTGTAGTAAAGATAAATGCACAAATTTGTACACATTTTGGTCTCTGTGCTCAGATACTGGACCTGATTGGAGTGTTTCCCCCAGGTATTTATGTTAAAGAAGTGACTCCTTTCAGAAGAAGTCAGCTTGTTGCAGTTTTTTTCTTTGTTTCATGTAATTCTGAAATTGGTCAGGAATTCATGATGTGTTCTAATGAGCCTAATAGTGTGTTTGTTTGTCTTGTAGGTGTGACATGGCAAGGGCTGATGGACAGTTCACCTGCAACCTTTCACCTGCACCTGGGGGAAGAGTTCTTGTCATGAATACACGACTCTAGCAACGATTTCCTGAATTGTCATGGAGACTGTTGCAGGAGGTGAGCTGGTTGGTGCAGCTGTTGGGCAGTCAACAGATTCCATATCCCATGAACCTCATCAGCCCCCGATGCAATCAACGGGGAAGTTGAGGAAGACTGCCTTCAGGTTTTTTGGAGGCCGGAAGAACATCTGTATGCTGCCAAGTTTTTTTGGAGGACGGGGAAAAGGCCAAGGAAGGACGTCATCCAAAACAGGTGTAACCAAGAGCCAGACATATGATGGTGTAAGCAGAGGATGCTGGGAGGAAAGTGTAAGGGGTAGCGGTGATGTGACTTCAGTGGACTTTGAGTTCCACAACCCAAATGGCTCGAGTGACCAACAAAAAACACAGGAAGGTCTTGGGAAGTCACAGTCCCTGCCGCGACAAAAACGAGGTCTCCGAGGTCTTTTCAGCAGCATTAGGAGACATAGAAAGAACAAAAATGCTGAACTGGAAAGGGTCGAGACACTCGAAATGTCCTCGGGTGAAACAGTGCCTGGTACTCAGACGAACATTGGTCGTCACAGTGATGACAGTGATAGTCGTCTAGGTGAGGTCTCGGAGCCAGATGTGCCTACTGTAACTAATGGCAGCGATTCTGCAAAGCCATCTGCCTCTTCTGCTGATGAATGTACGAAGGACGAAACACTAGTGCCTAAGAACCAGAAGAGCAAGGGAAAGGTTGATGAAGAGAAAGAAGAAAAGAGAATGAATGAATGGAAAGATGATAAGGAGCAAGACAGGGAGAGAAAGGGCCGACTGGCTACGTATCGGCAGCCTTTATCTGCTGACTCAGAGATGGCTCGGCTAGCTGAAGTGAATGCAGATTTACCTGAGGGGGAGTTGCCTGCCATGTCTGCCTCCTCTGACAACGTAAACCTGATCTATGGAGATGTGTCTTCTCTGAAGAGCTTCGATTCTCTGACTGGTTGTGGGGACATCATTGCTGACCAGGATGATGTCAGCGTTGCAGAGAGTTCAGTGTCTGGCGAGAGGGGAAGTCGCAATGCTGGTAAACGCAGTTCCTGCCTAATTACATATCAGGGTGGCGGAGAGGAGATGGCAACTCCAGATGAGGTGGACAGTGATTACCTGCAAAGTCTTTGGGAGTCAGATATGGGCAACGAGGTCTGCTACCTGCCATCAGAGCAGACCGACAGTTTGTCAATCACTCCTGATCAGCCAGTTGGTTCTTTTCATACTGCCACCACCAGCACCAGTGGCAATACCAGCACTAGTCCATTGGGAGGCACAGAAACAGCCCTTACACCTACTGATATTTTAACCCCACAGAGTGACCGACAAGAATCGGTACCGAACAGTGACGAGGGTTATTATGATTCCACCTCACCGGTAGCTGACGAGGAGACTAGAGAACGTCCGCAACAAGAAAGACTTCCCCGGGATAGCTATAGCGGCGATGCCCTTTATGAACTTTTTGAGCCTGATGACCAGTTGCTTAGTCCACCTCTTCCTTCGAAAGACAGTCATGGGTTTTTGGGAGCTCGCTTGCAGCCCAGCAAAGGGAAAGGAGACCTGCTCTATGCCATGACATCTGCTGCCTTGGAAACAGGCGCCATGGAGACAGAGGAGGAGCGTCTGAGTAAGATCCAGCATGCCTTGCTGTGTTGTGAACTGCAGAATCTAAGAAGTCCATCCAAAGATCAGCTTCTGTATTGTGGTGAGTGTTTTTACACTGACACAGACTCACTTGAGGGTAACTGCAAACACTCCGAGGAAGGGCTCCATCAACATGGATCCCGATCGCCACAGGGATCCCTGGGCATAAATGAAGCCTTGTCTCACTGTGGGCCTCAGTTCCAGCACAAAGGAGGCTTATATGGACCTACTGCTGATTCAGTGTTCAGCCCGGATGTCTCAAAGACACCTAGTCCTCTGCAAGACACAGTCCTATATTCTGAACAAGAACAGTGTGAAGCAACCGATGGGGGCTCCTTACTGCCAACCAGAGGCTCCAGCCAGTCTCAAGAGGAGCTGATGGTTTGTTTCTCGCAAGCGTTGGTAGACTTCACCAAAAACACCCGACTGTACCACAACTCCACAGAGAGTCTGGATGGTTCAGAGTCTAGTTCGCCTTTTGGGCCAAGCCTAAGTGCTCTTCCTGCCATTGTTACCTTTGATGTGGTCGACATGGAGAATGAAGGTGAATGTGAACAGCAGACAGAGCTCGTGGAGGAAGAGGAGGAGCTCTCTTCCCCATATGAGCCATTTGAGGATGATGGCTGCTACTTGCAGCAGGACGCGTTTGCCGAGTGTGATCAGAGGACCTTTGATGCTTTTGAGCAAAGCATGATGTTCAGCAATGCTTGGGGCATCGCAAGCCTTCCGCGTCACCTCAGCCTGGGCCGGCCGGGGCCTCCTGTACCTGCTCCACTAGCACTTAACCGACGTAGCCGTTCCCTGGATACAGATAGTCTGGAATTTCAGACAAGCGAGCTTTATGCATCAGTAGTTTCCCATGGGCCTAAGATGGCTCCTTCTCTCCAGCGGAGGAAAAACGGCCCTGAAACAAGGGACAGTCGTGACATGGCATTACCACGGCATACAGGAAGGGACAACACCAATAGCTTCAGACAGGGTCAGGGTTGTGAATTTGAATCTTCTCAGAAGGCCACCATCTCATTTCGGCCGCAACAAAAGTTCTCACATGGCAGTCCTTGGATGGAAAATGTGTGCACTTCTAATTGTCAGCCAACAGTCAGACCCTCACATCTCCCTCTACAGGCTGCCAGTCGCAATAGCAGCTCTGTACACATCACAAGATTAGGTGCCGAAGGGGACATAACGGCTGGAGGAGGTGATGCTATGTACCCTTGCAGTTACCCGCCATCAGGAACACAGTGGAAGAGTCGACCGGTTGGAATCACCCAGGGTATACCCCACCTTCGTTCAGACCAGTTAGAAGACCCAAGGGAGATCACATCCAAGGGTAGGAGGGCTGAAATGGAGGGGGGGTTCTCTGCAGCGATGTAAACAATGCGCACCATGTAAACAATCATCTTTCACATGCAAACATGGAGCAACGAAAACAATAGATGGGTCTCATCACCAAAGACACAGCTGGATGTTTACTGACCATCTTGATTTGTATACATATCTGTTCCCCTACGCATCCTCTTTGCAGTTATTTTCAGATAAGCTATTATATTTTAGTGACAGTGTAGTTTATTATTAAATTGATTTTGTTTTTCAACAGTACGTTTCTGTTTCTCATTGTTTTTTTATGATTAGCTGTGTTTTGCGTATATGTAGCAGTTGTGTTTATGACCCTTGACCGGAAATAGAGCTATTTGTTCTCTTTTGAAAGTCTGTCTGGCTGATACTAAATCCCCTGTTGACAGATTTCTTATTTTTTAAGTATAGCGTATATGCTAGCACACTAGAACAGACACTGTGTTAGTATAAGTTTCTGCCTTTACTGGAATATCATGCACCGCGGTGGTCCTTTGGCATATCGGACCTCTTCTTCAAGTGGACAATGAATGTGAGTTTCAGACACCCACCCCCCAAATATGCTGTTTTTATGTTTACATCTTTAAAATTGTTTTTGTTTTCCTTTTGCTATTTGTTACCACATTTCTGCACTACATTAGTGAAGAAATGAATGTGCACACTCAAACTTTACAGGGCCGTTTAACAAAAGATGAAACAAATCAGTCGCATATAAAATGTGTACATATTTATAATGAGGAAACTGTTTCTTTTGTCACTTGTTTTTACTGGTGCCTAAAGCTGGACGTTTACTCCTTCTAAACACTATTTACACAACCTTTACAGATTTCTAGTGATAATCACACTTGTAATGGTTTTCTAGACATATTTCTTGTCTTTTTACTGTGTTACCACACAGAAAGGCTTCTGTACAGCCATGGTTCTCAACCAGGAAGCCCAGGCCTATTTTTAAATAACGGTTTAACAATATAAAGAGACATTTAGTGTCTTTAAAGGGGTTCTTTGGATTATTGTGGTTCTGTATATGACCATTGATATTACTACAGAACTCTTGAAGAACCCCTTACTTTTTATTAGGCTTAGATGCTGTATTCCGTTATCCTGGGAAGTGGGAAGTTGGAGCTGGGAATGATGTTACATCTGAGTTGACCGCGTACCAGTATGAGTTCTAGCAAGGTAAGCCAAAACAGTTCCAGAAACACTGCAGCAGCACGTCCACAGGCAGAATCTGGAAAGCACTGTGTGGACGATCGATTTAATGAGAGACTAATGCAAAAGAAGCGCTAATAAACAGTTTTTATTGCAGCTTTCACTACTGCTGAGGCACCTAGCAGCCAACTTGGGTTTTGAGGTTTGGGGTTGGTGAGGTTCCTCTTGCTTTCACAGTCAAAAATCTGACTTCAGTGGATGCTCTAGTGTCCTAATTTCCTACCAAGAACTTGGAAATTCCAGTGTCCCAGTTAAAATGGGATGCAGCATGTGAGTTTTGTCTACGATTTTTGCTTGTCGTCGTACAGGATCATCTTCACAGTCGGTCGCTGATCATGTTCCAGACTCAGTTCACTTATGATTGACAAAATTGTTTGGAAGAGGACAATTTGGGTTCAAATTTAACTTAAAATTGGGCTTGTGTAGTATACGTCTGGCTTCAGGAGAGGTTATACCTAAAAAGTGATACAGGAGAACACTTACAGCCCATCCAACACGTCTCACTCATTAATATGGAGCTTAGCTGATGGAAGAGGTGTTCCACACAGCATAAGTCTCACCAGGCCAGAGGTGCCAATAATTTAAATGTCTGCAAACAGCCAGTTGAAAATCTGAGGTACAAGTTGGTGAAAACATACTGATGTGGAAGCGAACCAAGTGTCAATTTCTAGTGCTGGTGCGCTTGTCACTGCTGTCTCTCTGACAACGGGCAGATAGCCTGTGGATGTAAGCAGGCATGACTCCCAGACTTAAGCCTAACCCTACACCAAAAACTTGAGACCTCTAGGTTAGGCCTGGTCCTGCCAGTTCCACCAAACCAGACCATCCTTCAACTTTAGAAGATGCCAGAGTTACTGAGATGTATCACAATCCTTTCATCACGTATCGTTAGTTTTTACAAAACGTGATGCCCATTATGGTGATTTGACAGACAAAACATGCTGGCTTAAAACATATCAAACCTGTGTTCTTTGATTTTTATTCAGATTTGTTCAGGATCCCGTTAAACAGGGCTTGCTATGTCCCTGTTGGTCTAAGATTTTTGAGTACTGATTATATCCGCAATACCAGAAAAGCACACTAACAGTTGTTACAATAATCCAATATTTTGCCCACCCCTGATTGAAAATGAGGGAAAATGAATGAATGACCTGCTTTATATTGGCAGTTTTGTCTGTATTGTCTTGTACTGTATTATACTATACAGTAGTGCAGTTTATTTAATTACACCTTTATCAGCTTTAGGTTTTTACTCATGTGCTTACTCAATGTAATTTCATGAAAGTTACCCTGTAATAGTATGTGCTACAGTGTGAGTATTGGTGATGTATTCACTGTTACAGTAGTGCAGCTTATGCAGTTACAGAAGCAGCACTAATCCCGTTATAGCAGTGAACAGATGTCACCAGGGTGTTTTTGATGTTTTTTGTTTTGTAGACCAAGAGTTTTATTTTTGTTCCATGAGCTGGAGAACAAGGTGTTCAAGATCATACTGTTGCTACTTCCAACTACCGCTCTAGACGCTCACACTGTCTAATGCGTCTAATATAAGCCGCACTACTGTAATCCAGCTGTAACAGTGAATACATGTAATTAATGTCACTGCATATATTATTATGTAACTGTTATAGATGCTTAATATAAAGCAGGACCAAAATTAGTCCGTGATATTGTTACTGCCAGCCAGCCAGCCTGTTTTGTTTGTGTTATTAATATTAACTGGGACATTAAATAAACACGTACTGGGGGAATTCAGGGGTGGGTTTCAGAGGGGGAGTACCCTTGTTAGCGATGCATTTCACTGCAGTGCAGCACCAGCTGTCGCTCTTGTTGCACTCTGGCCCCGTGAGAGCACTAGAGTGTCAGTAAGCACCAATCATTGGCCCTTCGTTATGTTTTACTGTGTTGGGCTTTAGGTGATGGCTCTGAAGCAGAAGGAGTGAACTGTGCTTGCTCTCTGTTAAAGAAAACACCGAATTAGCTACAGAAGTTAGACAATTGTGCTGTGTGTGTGGTGATATATCTGCTCAAGTTATTCTCACAACAGCAGTGTGTTTTCAGAATGGCACCAAAGTCAATATCACGCACTTAGTGTTGCAGCAACATGCAGGTGATCTGGGTTTTCTTATTGTTTGTTTTATACAATTTCTCTCACAAAATCAGTGCTGGTTATCATGGGTTTGTGACAAGTTTTTTTTTAATGGTTTGTAGTGTTTTTCTCTTGATTTTTTTTATTTTATTTGGTACAGTCCTTTTTGTGATCAGTGGTTGAATGTTCACCGTCTTCGCTGCCATGTGTGAGCCAGCGAAAACATCACAAGAAAATATTGCTTTTTAAAAAAAAAAAAATACATATGTATGTATATACACAGACAATGAATGTTGGCACTCGGAGCAGGATTTACCCACCTGCCAATCAGAACCCTCTCCTTCCCTTTTGAAGGGAAACTCCACTGCCTTTTCAAAATTCCCCCATTATTTTACTCTGTATGAAGTCATTCAGAGTGGGATTGGTGTGAAATGGTTCATTGTAGAGACTCTTGGTTTCTTTAGAATGGAACAAGATGTCTCCGGCACAAATGCAGACATTTTATTACTTCTAAAACCCCACAGAGAAGCTCCACGTGTGGCAACTCGAAATCAGTTTTCTTTGGAACTGCTTTGCCTCGTGACACTGCATGTATTTCTCCAACACAAATGGGTTCAGTTTTAGACCATAATCTTCTCAAAACTGGTAAAACAACGTCTCAGACGTCAGGCAGCACGTTCGTGACCATTTCAACTATCTGTGAGGGGCTTTTGGAAACAGACATATGGTTCCATTCACCACCTTACTCTGCTCATATTTTAAATACTTAATTATATAGGAGTTTTGGGAAAATGGTGGAGTTTCCTTCTAATACAGGAGAATCAACTTGTGCACTTCTGAACTGGAAATAAACTCAATCTTTAAGGAGAAAGGTGAATCTGGTATTCCTGTGCTGTTTTGTGGATGTTTTTGGGGATTTTTCTATCGAGGAAAGATCAGAAGTGCCCAGTTCGTATGATATACTTTTAAAGGGCTTGTATCACAGAAAACCTCACATTTTGGAGCACCTGATATAGTCTATAAACACTTTGAAATGTACCTTTTACTCCCAAGTCCATATGTGGAAACCACACTACACCACACATCATGAACAATGAAATTCTTCCTCTGCATTTAACCCATTCAACCAAGAAAAGCAGTGGGCTGTGATCAATGATGGACAACTGGGGAGCAGTGTGTGGGGGCCAGTACCTTAGGCAAGGGAACCTCAGCAATGACACTAGAAACATTGGGATTCTAACCCACAGCCTTCTGTTTGCAGGGGCAGCTCCATAACCACTAGGCCACCAGCTGCCCCTTTCCTTCTTATTCATACTGAAGTTATAAGCAGTGTTGTATCCAGACTGCTTTTTGAATGAGGTGTCATTTCACTCTTAAAGGCACAGCCTGTTCATTCCAATGGGATGAAGAAAGGACTAAAAATGATCATGTAGAAATGAGTAAGAACTGCTTTCTGCTCATAACACCTTCCACGGGGAAAATGTTTTGGAATAAATAGTATATTGGCATCTTAAACATTGTTACAACAAACAGTTCTGATAAAAATAACAAATAAACTACATGATGTGGGAGTTCTTCACAGTCCCCAGTGAACCACGTACCAAGAGTGCTTCCATTCCCTGTTAATGAGAAGTCTGGGCAGCCAATCGGCTCACGCTACGTTAAGGTGTCGCAGAAAGCCCGGAGCAGGTTGAACCCGGGGTGTTATAAAACCCCACTCACCATTTTAGTGATGAATATCTACCTTCCGTAAGCGAGACACAAAATGGTCAGGCATTGGCACGCAATCGTTCAAGCCTGTTTCCTTGACAACCACCAACTGCGTGCGTGTGTGTGTGTGTGTGTGTATGCGCCGCACAAAGTGCACCACACACGCAGCAGTGCTGCTGGAGCGTTTAAACCCCTCAGTGTCGCTGCTGGACTGAAAACAGCCCACCAACCACTGTCAGACCCCCAACTGTGTCATGAGCCCTGATGAAGGACTGGAGGACGTGTAGCACAAGCATCAGATCAGATCAGAACCAACATCAATAACTTTACATCTATGTAATAACTTTACATTGGGACT
>JBBPDC010000084.1:14275142-14294617 GCA_037974485.1 Hemigrammopetersius urotaenia | reverse complement strand
GTGTGTGTGGGTGTGTGTGTGTGTGTGTGTGTGTGTGTGTGTGTGTGTGTGTGTGTGTGTGTGTGTGTGTGTGTGCACTTCTGGGAAAGTTCTCTCTTCACTGCCTCTGAAAAGAACAGAATCGGCCTCCGGCTATCAAACCTTTCCTGAGAGTTTGCACACCAAGATCTGCAAAGAACTGCAAAGAAAAGTAGAATGATGAAGAAGAAGAAAAGTTGCTTACACACACAGAGAGATAAAGAAACGCCATGATACACTTCTCTCACCTTTTTATAATCTCTATCTTTCTCTCTGTCTCTGTAGGGGATGGAGGTTATGCGCGTGACTCTAAGCTGAAGTCCCCCTCTGCCCTGGCCGTGTCTCCAAACGGGACACTCTACATCGCAGATCTGGGTAACTTACGTGTGCGCTCTCTGGTTGCCAGGCGACCGCGGCTGACACCTGACCTGCTATATGAGGTCACATCCGTGGCCCAGCAGGAGGTTTACCTGTTCGCCCCTAACGGAACTCACCTGTACACACGCTGCCTCGTCACCGGTGACTACCTGTACAACTTCAGTTATGTGGGGGCGGGGCTGGTCGCTGCGGTGGCGGCCAGCGAGGGGGGCGTGGTCCAGGTGAGGCGAGACTCGAATGGCTCACCGCTGTGGCTGGTCACGCCTAGCGGACAGGTGTACTGGCTGACCCTGAGCAGTGCAGGTACGCTGAGGAGGGTCTCCGCCCTCGCACATGACCTGGCCCAGATCAGTTACTACGGCAACACCGGCCTGCTCGCAACTATGAGCAACGAAAACGCCTGGACCACTGTCTATGAGTGAGTGACTGGTTTTGCTTTTTTGTTTGTTTTATGTTGATTATGTTACTGTTAATGTTTCATTTATTTACTTTTTTCATTTTCATTCTCTGTTACTCATTCTTTCATTGCTTTTTTGCTTGATTATTGTTTATTTTCAGTTTGAGTTATTACAGTTATTTTCAGCAATTGCAGTTCATGATAACCTCTCAACCTCTCTCTGTTTCATTCTCACTATCTCTCTTTTTCTGTTTTATGCAAATCCTTCTGGTCATTTGTGTTTATGTGTGGAACTGTCAAAATCTCTGTCTCTCTCTCTCTCTCTCTCTCTCTCTCTCTCTCTCTCTCTCGCCCTCTCTACAGTGTGCACTATGCTTTATGAATGATCCCCTTTTCCTCAGCTCTGTGTGCTGTAAATTATCTATAATTCGACAATGCCACCTAGTGGTGGAGAACGCAAAGCACCTCTTTTTCAGGAGACTTTGGGCCAGATGTTCTTCACATTTGAAGGTGTTTTCTGCCTGCATGTTGTGAAATAGGTGCATGAGGATAAACGCTAAATCCTAATGCAGACAAAGGATTATGCAAAAACAGGTGATGATATTGGAAGATCATAGAATTCTGCATATGGCTTTCGCCACTACAAGTGGGAAACTGCTAAGTAACATCCAAAAGTATGTGGACACCCCTTGTGATTACAATCCACTGGCAGGTTAAACATAGCGCCAACACTGAGACGATCACAGAGACAGTATGTTAATATTATCCACAGTTTGTAAGTGTTTTAAGTGCCATTATTGTAAACTGAAAGTGTCTAGAAGCAAAAACAGCTAAATCCCAAAGTGGCATTCATTAACATACACCCACACACACATACACACAAATATTTCTTTCTTCTTACAGGTATAACTCTGATGGTTACCTGATCAATCTGACCTTGCCGACGGGAGAGGTCAGCAGTTTCCATGGCGACATGGGCAAGTCTGTCAGAGTGGAGGCGTCAAGCTCAAACCGAGAAAACTTTATTACCATCACCAACCACACTGGGGACAACACAGTCTACACTCTGAGACAAGGTTTGTGTGTGTGTAGGTTCAACCCTTAATCCACTTGAGCTGTAAACTCCGCTCTGAAGTGTGGAGTGAAGAGCGTGTGGAAGAAAGTTATCCTCTCTGTCAGCTTCGGTTCTGGCTGTTTGGTTAACAGCACTTTTATACTGGTGTTCCTGTTTCTCAACCTCATCATCTTTAACGGAGTTCTTCATTGACACAATTCAAAACAGTTCAAAATAGTAATAATAACAATAAATACAACATAAATACAAGAAAGAGAAGTTAAATGATAACACTAAAAATACTGAATGTGAAATAACTGCCCCATTTCTCTTTTTTCTCCCACTCTCTCTTTCTCCTTCCCCCTCTCCTTTCTACCTTTCTCTTCTCTCTCTCCAGCTCACTCTGTTAGTGTGTATCGTGTCAGTGGTGATGGATCTTTGTGGGTGACCTATGCCAGTGGGATGGACGTCACTCTAAGCACTGAGCCTTATCTGCTGCCAGGGGCGTTGCCGGGGGCATCACCAGGGGCGATCCACCCCACTATTGGCAGGTGTAACATCACGTTGCCAGGGGAACAGAGCCACAGCATCATTGAGTGGAGACAGAGAAGAGAACAGGCCAGAAACTACAGCACTTACGAACGCAGACTGAGGGTAATACATACACACACACACACACACACACACACACACACACACACACACACACACACACACACACTGCATTAACAAATACAGACCATCTCTTCAGGGTAAACAAGGGGCAGTCCTGATTTTGGCCAGTTAAAATGAACTGCAGCACCTGGAATGAAATGAAATGTAGCACCTGACATTTGAATAGGCCTAACTAACACTGACATGCCATGCCATAAACATATATCAGTCAAAAATATAAAAATCGAATGTATAGTCTTTCACTTACCCCAAATGAGATTGGTCAGCTGAGAAATGTTTGGTGTCCACATGTAGTTCTCTTTATTTTAGAACCGGAGCTATGAGGCTAACGTCACTAATACTAGAAGTCAACAGTCTCCCAAATCTTTAGCTGTAAAAACATCTTGTACCCAAAAGATTCTCTGAATCCCTTCAAACCACATCCATCTCTTCATTAAGGTGCAACAGAGAAGCACTAGGATGTGGTGTGAGTGAAAAATTAATATAAAAAATGTGACATGGGGCAGTTGGTGGCCTAGTGGTTAGGCAGTAGCGACTGCAATTGGAAAGTTGTGGGTTTGAATCCCAGGACTGCTAATGGCACCACTGAGGTAGCCTTGAGCAAGGTACCGTCCCCACACACTGCTCCCTGGACTCTCTTTGTGGATGGATTAAATACAGAGAAATCATTTTGTGTTCATGTATAACAAATTTTATAAATTATTAAATTATTATGACAACATAGTAGTGTCTGTCATGACTGTTACTGGCAATGGAAACAGATTCTATTAATGGACATAATCTGTCAGAACAAATGATCGCATGTGATATCTGACATGGCATGGTTAGTGTTGTGAGTACTCCCACTGTCCTCCACACTGGAGATTGGGGTTTAATGCCCAACTTAGGTGATCTCTTCACTCTACACATGTAAGAGCAGAACACCTAAGGCTACATTCCCTACAAAAGAGCAGGGTTTGAGAAATCTGTTACATATAATTCGGTTCACTGCTGCCAAAAGGAGGCTGCTGCCGCACCAACCTGTGTGGTTCACAGTCTCAGAGGCAAGACATGCTGTGGATTATCTCATTATTTAACTTCTGTTTTTGCTTGCAATACTTTCATTGGTTTGCTTTCATTACATACTCTAAAAGCTTCAGACACCAAAACCCTTTAGATACATATGAGGGTGGAATGGGTTTGGGGATTGTGCAAATGTCCTTTTTCCTCAAGCCATTGTTTTAATTATTGATCTTAATTACTCCTGTACAGGACTCCTCTCAGCATAATGTGATAGCCTTATCTCTCTCTCTCTCTCTCTCTCTCTCTCTCTCTCTCTCTCACTCTCTCACTCTCTCTCAGGCCCACAATAGGAACATTCTGTCCATAGACTATAACCAGGCATCCCGTTTGGGAAAGGTGTATGATGACCACCGTAAGTTCACCCTGCGGCTACAGTATGACGACCACGGCCGGCCGGTGCTGTGGGCTCCCAGTAAGTTCAGTGATGTCCGCGTCAGTTACACTAACGATGGCCTGCTAGCCTCCATCCAGAGAGGAAACTGGAGCGAGCGCAGAGATTATGACAACAGCAGGCTTATCACCCGAACCTGGGCTAACGGCAAAACCTGGAGTTACAGCTTTCAGGAGAAGGTATGTGGAGTGCATATACATAGATGTGAGTATTAACGCTTAGCCCTGCCATTTACTCCAGGTTTGGACAGGCTGGTATATCATTTCCCAAATAGTGCTGGGTTCAAACATACTTTTACTGTAACTACAGAGCTACAGCCCCTTCAAACAGCATTTTGTGGGACTGCAGATATTTTAGACACACATCTATGGTTCTACTGTCAGTTCAGCCAGGATTTTGTGGGACAAAGTCCCATTAGACCGAATGTTCCACAGTCACCTCTGACAGAATGTAGAGCTGTAGTCGGTTCAGGCAGAAATGTGTAGAACTGCAGTCAGTTTAGACAGAATTTTGTGGGGCTCAAGTCAATTTAGACCAAATTTTGTGGGGCTACAGTCAATTGAGGGAGAATTTGAAGGTGGTTTGCCAAGAGGAATTGGCCAAAACTGAACCGCAGCACATTTAAAAGCTCATTACTTTTTCTGATGACATCTGGAAACAATAACTGCCAATGTTTTAATTTTGGACCCTCTCTCTCTCTCTCTCTCTCTCTCTCTCTCTCTCTCTCTCTCTCTCTCAGTCGGTCCAGCTGCTGCTGCACAGTCAGAGGCGCTACACGTTTGAGTATGACCAGACTGATTACCTAATGTCCATCACGCTGCCAAGCATGGTGAAGCACGGCCTGCAGACCGCACTGTCCATTGGTTATTACAGAAACACCTACACCCCCCCAGACGCCCCAGACCACGCGCTGGTGCAGGATTACTCCCCTGATGGTCGGCTGCTGCAGACACTGTACCTGGGCTCAGGCAGACGGGTGCTATACAGATACAGCAGGACATCCAGGCTCAGTGAAATCCTCTATGATGCCACACTGGTCAGCTTCACTTACGATGAGTCTTCCGGTGCCATCAAGACTGTCCACCTCATGCAAGAGGGGTTTGTCTCCACGATACGGTACAGGCAAACCGGTAAGCGTGCACATGCACACACACGCAAACACTCTCCACATAACCTTGAAGTACACGATGTTAAAAACTCTGCCAATATTTATCAATATCCACTCCAAAGGGGAGCCAGAAACACAGGAGGATGTAACAAGGAAACTCTGGAGTAGCCAGCAAATAGCTGCAGAGTGATATTAAAGAATGACCACAAATGTAATTTTGATGAACTGTATTGGACCTTCTTTTGGAGTCCACAGTAAAGAAGTTGCAGGACCTAAAACAGCTTTGGGAACCACCTGATGTTCCAGTCTAATCCCTTCATGAGATATTTAAATATATCTGTCTGTCTGTCTGTCTGTCTGTCTGTCTGTGTTTATAACACATACTTTTTATAAACATAAGCACAGACTAACTTCACCCCTGCTCTTCTAAGCTTATGGCAACTTACTTTGCCCCCAAAATAAAACCTAATATTTAGTTATTCTTAAGTCTTCCAAGTGCTCTGCAAATGTGAGAGCTGAGGAAAAACATTCTTGCCACACCTATTAGCCATCTTCAACTACAGGGGGTGGTAAATCACTATTAGTGACACTTGTTCATTTATATCAGTAAAACATATTTTAACAAATTATTTATTGGTGGGAGACTGTAGTCCCTTTTTTTACCCCACACTTGCCCATGCTCCCATACATCTTATTTATTATTTATTTTTATTTCTTTTTCTCTCTGTTTGCTTCTCAGGTCCACTGGTGGGCAGACAGATCTACCGCTTCAGTGAGGAGGGCTTAGTCAACGCCCGCTTTGACTACAGCTACAATAATTTCCGCATTACCAGCATGCAGGCCATGATCAATGAGACGCCGCTCCCCATCGATCTTTACCGCTATGTAGATGTGTCGGGCCGGACCGAGCAGTTTGGCAAGTTCAGCGTCATCAGCTACGACCTCAATCAAGTCATCACTACGCATGCCATGAAACACACCAAGATCTTCAACCCCAACGGCCAGGTGGTGGAGGTGCAGTATGAGATCCTCAAGGCCATCGCCTTCTGGATGACCCTGCAGTATGATAGCCTGGGCCGCGTTACAAACTGTGATATCCGCATCGGCGTTGACGGGAACATCACGCGCCGCTCGTATGAGTATGACGCTGATGGACAGCTTCAGTCAGTTGCTGTTGACGACCGGCCACAGTGGCGCTACAGCTATGATCTCAACGGCAACATCAACCTTCTGAGTCATGGCAACAGCGCTAGGCTAACGCCACTACGGTACGATTTGCGGGACAGAATCACGCGGCTAGGTGAGATCCAGTACCGGATGGATGATGATGGATTCCTGCGTGTCCGGGGAAGTTTGGTCTTCGATTACACATCTAATTGCCTCCTGGCTGGAGCAGTGGACCGGGACACTGGGAAGCGAGTCTGGTATCGCTATGACGGCCTTGGAAGACGTGTTTCTAGCCGAACTAGCGACGGAGAACTTGTGCAGTTTTTCTATGCCGATTTGAATGAACCCACCAGGGTCACCCACTTGTACAACCACACAGCCTCTGAAATCACTTCCCTCTACTACGACCTGCAAGGTCATCTGATTGCCATGGAGATGAGCAGCGGACAGGAGTTTTACATAGCCTGTGACATGGCAGGAACCCCGCTAGCCATCTTCAGCAGCCGAGGCCAGGTGGTCAAGCAGCTTCGTTACACACCATATGGAGATGTCTACAGAGACTCCAACCCATCCTTCCAGCTCCTGTTTGGCTTCCAGGGTGGACTCTATGACACCCTGACCCGGCTGGTGCACCTCGGCCGCCGTGACTATGATGTGGTTGCCGGGAGATGGACCACACCCAATCATGACCTGTGGGCGGAGGTCAGCGCAGAACCCAAGCCATTCAACCTGTATGCTTTCAAGAACAACTACCCCCTCGGTGGCCTGCAAGACGTCACCAAGTTCACAACAGGTGAGGAATGAGTGGCCTCATCTCAGTTCAGCCCACAAGCTGCTGCTAGGGGTTTAAAGCAGTGGAAATGCATGGGAGATCACAATAAAAAGCAGAAGAGAGGCTCGCTGTCTGCTGAATGGCTGGCTAGCACAGCTTAATAACCTTGCACACAGCTTATCAGCTTCCTACTCATCAGAAAGCTCATCATCTGTTTCATTTTATCTTTTTGATTTTTTTAGGATTCTGTGTCATGCAACCCACTGAGATAGTTGAACCTCTTTCAGTGTATTCTGAGGAAAGAGGAACATAAAGGAATTAACTCTCATATGTATACACAAAAACGTCTCTTAGAAAGTATTATTTTTGGTTCTTTGGGAGAGAGGAAGTAATTCGAAGGAAGCAGCCCATCAGAAAAGTTGAACTGAGACACAAAGACACCTTTAGCATTAGTCTCACAAACAGGGTGTTCTGTGCAATAGCGTTGCTAATGCAAATGTTTACATTTATAAAAATTAATTAATTAGAAAGCTATCTACCTGTTTCCTAGTGATGTTACCTCACAATGAGATGGTGCTGGGTTTGATTCCTGGCCAGGTATCTGTTCTCCCTGTGTGGATTTCTGCTGGAAGGTCCTGTTTCCCCTCCACAGTCCACACACATGGATGTAAGGTGGACTGGAGAGGCTAAATTGCCCCTGTGTGTGAGTCTATGTGCGTCTGCCCTGGAGACATGTTCCTCCACCTTTCACCCTATGAGTACTGGGATAGGCGCCAACATCTCCATCACCCAGTTTCAGGATAAGTGGCTCAGAACCATGGACAGACATGGTTTCTCAGACCCATATTAAGCCCAAGCCTGGACTAAAAAGACAATCCTGTGGCATTTTAAAATGTTTATCTGACATAAATAAGTAGAATTTTGTATAAATATTTTCTATAAACTGAGTCACGAGCCACACTCTGAGACAAAGCTGTTCTTCTCTGCACAGATATCAGCAGCTGGCTGCAGCTGTTCGGGTTCCAGCTGCACAACGTGGTTCCAGGGTTCCCCAAGCTGCCAGTGGAGAACACAGAGCAAACGTATGAGATGATGAACATTCAGAGCCGTACACACACATGGGACCCTAGCAAGGTAAGCTGGGGCACAGAAAAACAAAAAGAAAAGCAGTTATATAATGTATTAGTATACGTATGGTCTGTGTAGTCTAGTGATGTGTAAAATATCAGTTTTTGAAGATTTTGAGGCAATAATAAATAAACATTTTTCACTCAGAAGTTGATCACACCACAAACCTGCACATGATGTATTATGCCCATCCAAAATCTCTCTCTCCCTCTCCCCCTCTTTCCTTCTAGGTCGTTCTCGGTATCCAGTGTGAGCTTCAGAAACTCCTCCAGAACTTCATATCTCTGGACGGCCTCCCCATGACACCGGCCAATGGCAGGCCAGGAGGCCGTCGGGGGCGGAGCCCAAGATTCTCCGCCCTCTCCTCTATCTTTGGCAAGGGTGTGAAGTTTGCCGTTCATGCTGATGGAACAATTAGTGCCGAGATCATAGGGGTGGCCAGTGAGGACAGCCGACGTGTTGCCGCAGTGATGAATGGCGCCATCTACCTGCGGGGCTTGCGCTTCACCACTGACAGCCGAGACACGCATTATTTCACCAAAGACGGCCCGCTGGAGGCAGACTTAGGAGTGGTATGGGGTGGAAGTGGAAGTGCCGGAGGAGGTGCCAGGGTCCTTGAGAATGGTGTCAACGTTTCTGTCTCGCAGATGAGTGCTATGGTTGCTGGGGAAACTAGGCGATTTGCAGACTTGGTCCTCCAGCAAGGGGCGCTGTGCTTTAACATCCGCTATGGGGCAACACCTGATGAGGAAAGAACACGAGTGCTGGAGGGGGCACGGATCAGGGCAGTAAAGGGGGCATGGCTGCTGGAACAAAGGCGGGTCAGAGATGGAGAGGGCGGGGCAAGGGTGTGGACCAATAAGGAGAGGGAGGAGCTTCTGTCAGAGGGGCATGTCTCGGGATATGAAGGATTTTACGTTTTGCCAGTGGAACAGCACCCTGAGCTAGCGGACAGTCCATATAACATACAGCTGATCAGACAGACCGATGCTGGTCATAGGTAACGGTGGCACCGCACACACACACACACACACGCACACACACACTTACATATACCCAGCGCTATAGCAGGGATACCCAGTTCCAGGCCTGGAGGGCCTAATTCCCACACAGTTTAGCAATTTCATGTTCTAATGCACTTGATTCAACTCAACAGTAGGGCCGTAATGAATTGTCAATAAAGTTGATGATATCAGCATTCTACGATGCTCTATAATGTTCATATGATTCACACAGTTATTGTGACAGACTGTAATACACTGCAGGAAGCGTAGGGAGCGATGCAACTTCTGTTGTTTCAAGAAATCGGGACTTTTTGAGTGATGACAGCAAAAAAACAGGTGTAACCAAAGACGATATGACCCAGTGCTTTCACCCACTGCTGTTCAGACAGCAAAGATTAGTCGATAAAAAAGGGCCAGTAGTTTAACCAAGAAGTCCCTGTTAGCATTAGCCCTACACTTCAGTTGGCTCACAATAATAAGAGTGTTTGAGCAGGGAAATCACCAAACTGTGCTGGACTCAGCCTCCGGGACTAGAGTTGGTAACCTCTGCACTGTGGTTTCTCAGCTTTTTTCTATAACATCGACAAGACAAATCAAGAAAGACATGTCTTTGAAATGTGACAGATGATGGTATTGTATTATTTCAGTTTTTTTAAAAGAATGTGCACTATTTGCCGGTTTTGCATTTGTTTTTTTTTATTATTACGTTTCTGTGTTAATGTTTTCATTGGAATACTTCTGTGGCTTAGACGTTCTTACGCGTTCTTAGGGCCTTCTGTTTGGAATTGAAGACCTCTAGCTTTTTTTTTTTATGTGATCAGATGACTCGAGCATTCCCTTTGTGAATATACTGCAGTCTTATCATTACTTATCGGTATTCAGCCAGTCATCAGTGTTACTGTTCCAGAAGAAGTTCTAGATGACTGGACAGGATGTGCAATTTAACATAGTTGGACAGAAATGTCAAAGTGATACCCCAAACCCAAGAATAGACAAAAGATTTCAAGAAATTCCTCACAAATTGCCTTCTGGAATCACTAGTTAAGATGGCTTTCCAGAATCTTTGGTTCAAATGCCCTTCTGGAATCGTTGCTTTAAATGACTTCATACACGCTTGTTAAGATGAACTTCTGGAATCAGTGGTTTAAATCCCCTTCTGGAATCATTTGTTCACATCGCCTTCCGGAAACCATCTATTAAAATGGCCTTTCAGAATCATCTATCTACACAGAGTTCAGAGTTCTAGTTTTGATTGCCTTCCAGAATAAACACAGCCTTCTGGATTCCCAGTGAAATCTTTAACTGACCCTTTGGAATTGAATCATTACCCCCCTGGAATTTCTTTGCTCATATGGCCTTGGTTCAGATGACCTTCCCGGATCATTGGTTCAAACTGCCTTCAGTAATCGCTGGTTCAAATGGCCTTCCAGAATCAATGGTTCAAACTCCCTCCGGAATCACTGGTACAGACGAGTTTCTGGAATTGCCGGTTGTAATGGCCTTCCAAAGTCATCCGTTCAGATGTCCTCCCAGAATCACCTCTTTAGATTGACTTCCTGAATCATCCTTTCAAACATTGTTAAACAGGCTTCCGGAATCCTCAGATCAACCGGCCTTCCAGAATCCTTTAGTTCCCACATCTGCTGCTGACCGAGTGGCCGTCGCTGCCTGCAAACTACTGCTAGTGACTGTGATGCTAGGAGACACAGGGAGATGTATATAGTTCTTTAGCAAGTGCTCGATAACTCCATGTACTGCTTAAGCTCTAGAACCAACTGACTTCAGGTATCAGGTTCACCTGGATTCAACTAAACGGGAAGAGGGATCCCACTCAGGGGACCCGGACAGCCTGACTCGTCTCGGTACCTGCGGATCAGAGGGGCGTTCATAAAGCTAATTCACACAAGCTGTTAAATAGCTTAGTAAACAAGAAAACAACCGTGTTTTTGATAAAATTGTGTACAATGTACTTTTTGATATGTAGAGATATGAGATGTTATCTATGTGGAACTTGTGCCTTTCCGCTCTAATGGAAAACAATGGAGTTGTAAAACACACACACAGTGTATGTTTCAGTATTATGTTAAAACTGTATGTTTTTAAAAGTTGTTTTATGACTCAAAAGTACCAACAGTCCAGAAAAATAGGTGGGAGGGGCCTCCATGATACGAAGAAATTTAATGTGCATCTGTTTCTGGATCCGATTCCTGGGACTGGAATGAGTACGGTTTATTTTTGATGGTTTTATGTGTTAGGGTCTGCACCCTACAGTCGGACGAGGTTCAGCTGTGTGCATGTGTTCCATCCCTCTAATGAACAGAATGGATGGAATGATTTAGCAGCTTTGCTTTAGAAAGAGTTTATTTTGAACCTTCTTTGGTTCTTCGGGAACATCTTCAGGTCAGCCATTGATTTGTGTTTTGGTATATCACCCTGGCTCAAATATTGGGTTTTGTTTTTGTTTTTCTTTAGGGGGCTGGGAGGGGTGGGTAAGTGCATTGGATAGGTTTGAGGAATCCGACTCTTTAATCAGAGGGTCTAAACATATTATTACATTCAATAATAGTATTATTGTACAAATATTTCAATTATTTTAGGACTGTCACTATTATATTAGTAATCTTGTCATCATTTTGGCAATTAATCAAGTAATTGTACACAGTTTATAACAGAAAAACTTAGACTTCACAAAAACTACATTTGGAACTACAGACATATGTGCATTAGAGAGATCCAGTTGGTGGGTTTCCTCCCTTTCAGTGATGCTCACAAAAGTGAGAGAAAAATGTTTGTGGAAAATGTTTAGACTGCCAATCACGAGGAAAACCCTGTTTGACAATCAAGTTGCAAAGTGATCGCTAAGGTCAGTGTGCAAAATACCAGATGGCCCATTTTTTGTTTTTTGTTGATGGGGAACGAAATGTAATAAAGGTTTTAGGGAAACATCTTTTAACTCCAGCAAGTGGTCATTTCAACCTTTTTGCATCAATCAAGGTTTCAGTTTTGCAAAGACCATCTGAACAGTCAGGGGTTCTCCACCATCCTCTGTATTTTGCTCCCTGTCTAAGCTGATTCACAAAGAACATACATTTCAGGCCATACATTTTTCAATTTCAATTTATTTAATTTCAATTGCGGCATTTAATTTGAATTGTGGCAGCCCTAATTTACAAATTTAATCATCAGGGACTTTGTCCATTAATGAGCACTATCAATAGAACAGCAAATGAGAGTTCATCCAGAAATGCTCGTTTTCACCTCCACCAAAAATAGTTCAGATTAAAAATGCAAATGAGAGTTTGGCTGCTTTTCTTTGCACAAAATATTGCACACTGACATTTTGAATTCCAATTAACATCACGAAAATAAATCATTAAATTAATTGGTCATTTTTATCGAGTACACTATTAGAATTGTATACTTTCAGTTTAATAAAATAATATATTCTGAAATTGTTTGCAAAATATGCCAAATATAGTGTGCAAATGTTTTGGGACCCCAATCAAATGACAGGTTTTAATTGTAAATTAGTTACACGTCCAGACACACATTTTAATAAGGTAAAAATTGGCCGGTGCGAAAGATTTCTTTTATTTTTTCCTCATATTTTAATTTTAGCAAATAAATAGAACAGTTACAGAAAAAAACAAATTTTTTGTTTATTCTCTGTTTAGAAAAGCAACAAAATATGCAATTTAATGGTGTCCAGCATATATCTACATCCATCTCCATAGTCAAGAACAGTGACAAGTATGTAATTAAGAGGTATCCTCACTGGTTTTCTGCAAGCGATCTGTTATTGTTTATTATACATTTCATTCAAATGTATGTCCCTCCATCGTATGAAAAGCTCTCAACCCAATATACTTACTGCTACCTACCCTGATCTTCATGTTCCAACATCCTTTCAGCTTTGATTTGGTGAAACACTATCACTGAAATATGATCAATATATCTAATATTTCTCACTTTGAGACTGTCATCAGAATAGACTTATTTTTAGACATTTTTACATGTTTATAGACTTCAACAAGAGCTTAAAAGAACAAGAAAATTAAATGAGATAACCTTACATCTGGAAATACTGATAAAGTTCTGCAGTATAAGTACAGAACTGCTACAGTATTGTACCGTGATACAAGTCTCGATTTAAGAACGTTTTGAGTTCACAACACTCACTCCCACTTGGCTTACATCGACTTGCATGACTAAACTAGTTTGGTTGCATGCGGCGTATGAGTGAGGAAGTTTTCTTTTTCCTTTTTCTGTGGATTAGTTGTTTTTATTATTTTAAAACTGTGTTGGAATCGTTAAGTGACTTAGGCAAGGGTATGTTTCGACTTACATTGGAATTCACCTTACACCACTGTTGAAGGAACGGATCGGTGTTGAGGACCCCCTGTATTTTATATCTTTTTTGGATGTATTTAATAGACTTTTATTTTTGGCTGTGTCCACTGATTGCATTGCTTCTGAAGTCCAGAAGGTGGCGCAAGACCTCGTTTTTCTCATGTGGAAATTGGAAAGGAGGTCAGAGTGACAGACACAACAGAGACCACGCCGTGTTTTCATACTGAAGAACAATATTGCAATAATATCGTAACGCAGCCCATTTATAACAGCATCATATAATCACCTATTTGGCAATTCCCTCCCCTACTGGCAGTCTCATGATGAGAACATTTGATATTTTGACTTGATGTTTTCACTTTCCAAGATTTGTTTTTTTTTTAAGTGTAATGTTCTAGATATCAGTTTGTGTGAAGGGTGACCAGAACACAGTTGAAGGAGTGACCTGAATGCATTTGTGATGTTCTTCTTTCCCAGTTCTGTGATCAGAACCTTAAAGTCACGATCAGGACTTCAGACTCCAATAACAAACCTCCCGCAGACAATTCAGAAACCAAACTGAGAACATCACTTGAAGATCAGCATTTAAATAGTTCTCTTTTTTTTCACTTGATGTTCAATTTTGTGGTTCTGACTGTGACTCTAAGTGACTGGAGAGCCCCCTCGGTTATTCCAGGGCTTCCCAATCCCAGTCCTGGTGACCCCATGATGCTACCAGCCCACAAGGATTAGAAGGGTGTTAGATGACATGAGGCCAAAAACAAAAGTGTGTGTAGTGTGGGGTCGGCAGGACTAGGATCAGGAGCCCCTGCTTTAGTTTCAGAAGCTGGAGAACGAGTGCCCATGAGAACGTGGGCTTTATTTAAGAGCTGTAGAAACCTCATATTAAAGACAAGGTACTTTGGGCATCAAGATTTTTGATAAATAAAGATGTAAATTGTACATGTCAGACTGTTGGTGTTATCCTCCTTTAGCACACTCTTTAGAGTCCATGAGAAAAAATAACCTCTTACTTCTTAATTAACTATCTGTCACTCAAGAGGACCTGGTCTCTGTTCGGACATGACGTTCTGGAGGGAACTTCAAAACCATGCCACCAAGAATACAAAGGAAAAACTTTGCTTGTTGTTGCACCACCTGGTCAGATCTTTTGCTGATACTCTAGAATATGAAGATTGTTCTTTTGCTAGAGTTCTAGAATTTAAGCTCAGATCTTTTACTGGTGTTACAGATTTTTTTTTCTTTATTTATTTTGGTAGGGTTCTGGAATTTGAGGTCAGTTCTTCTGGTTATGAAGATTATTCTTTTGCATGTGTTCTAGAATTTAAGGCCAGGTCTTTTGCCAGTGTTCTAGAATTGAATCATGGTTCTTTTACCAGTGTTCTAGAATTTAAAGTCAGTATATTTTTAATATATTTTTTTGGATTTTTGTTGGTGTTCTAGAACAATAGTTCTTTTGCTAATGTTGTAGAGCTTAATTTGGTGGCTGGTTTAACCTGGAGGACTGTGAAAGAGAAATGGAACCTGCTAATACAGTGCAGTCTGACTGAGGTGCACAGAGAGGAAGCTGGTGGTTTCGAGAAGAAGGAAATGCTGTCAGTTTATATCTGATGAGGCTTTAACACCACACTGCAAGATCATATAGGAACTTTAACAGCCTCTGACTACAAATTAGTCACGTCTGAGCTGCACATAAACATTTTTTTTAATTTATTTTTTTTATTTACACACAAAAAAAACTTTACAGAAAGTGCAGAATTTCCATAACTTTCAAATATAAGAATGTGAAGTTATGAGAAGTCATGTCAGAGCTTTTAGCAGTTTTTAAGTTTTCGAGGCCTGGCCTCAGGTATTCTGATGTGCTGCTGCTGGAGTGGGTGGTGGTCTGGGTGGTCCAGGCGATGCTTGGTGTTAACCGGATAAAGGAGGGGCCCGGCGATGCCCTGATCTGGCTGCTGAAAAGCCTTGATGAGGTTTCCGAGCTTCCGAAAGAGACGCTCCTTCATTCCAGGAGCTGTCTGGGTGGGTTGAGGGGTGAGAGTGAGAAATGTTGGTGAAATGTACAAGGTCATGTGTTCTCTACCCTAGTATACCTGATTAAACGCAACTAATCATCAAGCTAATGCTTAACTAATGATGCTGCTAATCATGACTAATCAGCTGCACCAGAGCAGAGAAACAAGTCTGGAATGTCTAAAAAAATATTTTTAAAATATAAAATGTCGTTTTTTTTTACACGTGGTCTAAAAAGGTCAGGTATTTTGTTGATGTCTTAGAAATTGAAAATGTTTTCCAGTGTTCTTGAATTAGATGGGGGTTTTTTTTGCCAGTGCTCTAGACTATATAAAAATGCTGCAAAAAAATACATTTCTAGCAAATTAATAAGCAATTTAATGATATAATTCCCAAAAACACTCCTACTAACGGCGTAAAAGCCCTCTTTACAGCGTGAAATGTCTTGACATGGGCCAAAAAGGCTACATTTGTAAGCAATAAGCAGGTTTGTCACCTTGAGCTGAAAGGAAGTTGTTTCGGATTTCAGATTCAGATGTTTCCTTGCAGTGAACACTAGATATCTAGATATTTTGGTTTTTATTATTTCAGCTATTTCATGAAATCCTTCTCTGTAAGTGGTGCTTTCACACCACTGGCAAGTTAGTTGAGCTTAACGTAGCCATTTACTCATTTTCAAACAAGATTTTCCTCAGTGCCAATTATGTGAAAGGTAAAAGGTAATAAATATCGCAATTATACAGGTCAACAAAAAATGGCCATCATCAGAAACCACAACACACTTTTTCTAAACCAGTTTTTTATACTGATTTCAGATCGGCTTTCAACTTTTTGAATGATGAGTAATATTAGATTTGCAATAGACCACAGCCACTAATCAAGAACTGTTTCAATATTTTCAGTGTGAAGTCAGACAGGCCACACTGTAGCATAGATATAATGATCAGTGTCAGTCAGATACCACTGTTTCTTCAAAAACGCTCAGCATATGATTATTATATGATCATTATACCAACTATCATGCAGTATAGAACCAGCACAAAAACTGTAACTGCGGGAAAAACTAAACACAGATTTGAAATCAGCATGAAAAACACTACAGAACACACAGAAACTAATCTCTGGTGATTTTGACCAGTTGACCTGTGTTATTAACAATGTATTTTTCAGAGCTTGTTGCTAAAACCAGGATGTTTTATTTCATTTTGTAAAATTACAGTTCAGATTTCTCATAATTGCCTGACCCTGGTCTCTTTTGAGGATTATGCTATGCAGCAAATTCTTAGAATCTTTAATTACTTAAAACACAAAATGGGCTTTACTGGAGTGAAGACAACCTCAAATAATTTTGCAACAGCTGCTTTGTGGACGTGGTTCTTGTTTTTGAAGTGCACTTGTGGTTAAACAAAAAACAAAACAAAACAACAAGTCAACGGCCTTATGACTAAAATCAGAAAACAGTCTTGTTTACTTTCACAGGTTCTGAAACCTGACCAGTGTTCGGATGCAGAATACAGTTCCCCTCTCTGACCTTTACTGGATGTCCCCTCCAAGTGCACAGTTCTTCTAATGAGAAGGATGTGTGCTTCTAATAAAATGTCCAGTGAATGGAAGCACAAGGCCGGTTTCTAGTGAAGTGGAAGTGGGAAGAGTGTTAAGATGACAGCGTGTGTCGCCCTGCAGTACTTCACACTGGGTTATCCCCCTCATCCTGCATCCGGTGCATTATTTGTATTCTATGAATGTCTCACACACACACACACACAAACACACAAACACACATACTTACCTCTGTTTTCCATAAGTTACCTTCTATCTGGAAAAGCCTGTAGGTGAACACACACTGATTGTACCTGTGCACCATAAACAGACAAAACAGACAATTTGTTAATCATACCATAATCAAATCTGTAGAAAAACAGACAACAGTTTGAAATAGAATTTATTATAGCTACTGTAAAAACATTATTATTAGTAGTAGTAGTAGTAGAAGTAATAATACTGTTATTTTTGTTAAACAATTAGTAATGCTGGTCAATAATTACATTTTTAAATCTCGATTAATTGCATGGTTTAATATATGCAAAATTAAATAATTAAAAAGTAGTATATTGCAGACTTTTATTTTTTAAGTACTGCTACATGAATAACATTTGGTTTACAAACATTTTAAACTAATAAGGAGCTTTTTAACAGCAGTGTTCCCTTTAACACAGTCACCCAGTTACTGTTCAAATATTTCTTGTAAATTTGATTACTTAATCTTAATTAAAGTAATCAAATCGAATAGAAAACCAAAGCTAATGCCACGGCCGGGAATTCAAGTTAAATCTAGTTTGTTATAGAAAAACATGTTACCCCCAGAATCCAGAGCATGGGGGGGGGTGGGGGTTGGAACCATTACGGCAGATGCAAAGATGAACCAACTCCATATGAAGGTCTATGTATCTGAATGCAGTGTCATTAAAGACCATATTGGTGTAATGTTCATGCGTCCCAATACTTTTGGCCATATAAATATGAACAAAAGTGATGGGATGCCTCACCCCAGCGAAAACCAGCTGAGAAAAAAAAAAGTTAACATGCGATAAAATAATTGTCAGTGTTCAGTGAGTAACATGTTAATGTGCCCAGCCCTAATATTTAGTAATATTATTTCTAATATAAAAATGAACAAATGAAAACATTGCTTTAAACCCCAGTAGGAGACTTCCTACTCTAGTCCATGTTTATAGAGAACCGTCGTACAAGGTCCAAAACTATTTCAGCAAGTCTATTAGTGTTTACTAAATGGCTTCACACAGTTTATGGAGGAGATTAGCAGTTAGCACTATGCTAACAGGTATGGCATAAGCTTTTATAGCTTGTTAGCTACATTAGCTGAACTTGCTGCTTAACTATTTTTGGAGGGGATGGTGGTGTGACTATAAATCTACTTAGCAAATTTCCTGAAAGACTGTTTGTGTTCATGAGAACGTTTCATTTTTATTAGTGAGAATATACTTCCCATTGCAGGTCATTATTCTGGGCACCGGAGCCATTATAGCAGGGGGGACATATCCCCCCACTTTTTGTTTCCTGGACAAAAGCCAAGACTTGAGCACAAAAAAATGTAGCACAGTCTTTCCTCCAAACCCTTTCAAATCACCAGATTATTTCATCCTCCATCCAGGGGACCCAGGTCAAATAGGCTAAAGCAAGGGAACCCCAGACCTGCTGCCATCGCTTGGCCTTTTACAGGGTTGAGTGTTTGAGGTAAGTGACAAACACTTGGCTTTAATCGCCTTGTGTTTGATAGATAGCAAAACCAAAAGTTGAAGTAGAGGTAAAAATGTACATGTGATTTTCATGTGGAGTTTTAGTTTCAGTCTAAAGTGTTTTGTCCCAGTTCCCTTTCCAGGAATCACTGCTTGAGCAGAGAAAGAAATGGTAGCATTAAAATTCAGACTGTATAACAGTGCTGAGGGAGAACAGTGCAGTGGAAATGACTGCAGTTGAAGTGATCAAATATGGACATATAGTAAATATATAAAATAACAGTGTCTGTGGATGTAGCTATTTACTAGCCAACTTAAATTTACAGCTCTGGAATAAAATAAAAGGCCACTGCAGTTTATTTTTAAATTAGCATCTTTATAAGTATGACAACCATATGACAAATTTTCACTTTCACTAACCATTCCATTCTATAAGCGCACCACCACCACCCCCTCCCCTGGACCACGACCGAGCTGGGTAAAGAAAGTCCAGGGCGAGGAGAAACAGTGGTCTCTGAGCTATATACATTGGAGGAAATAAGTATTTGACCCCTCGCTGATTTTGTAAGTTTATCCAATGACAAAGAAATAAAAAGTCTCAGAACAGAATCATTTTAATGGTGTGTTTATTTTAACAGTGACAGATAGCACATCAAAAGGAAAATTGAAAAAATAACTTAAAATAAAAGATAGAAACTGAT
>JBBPDC010000084.1:14243128-14266120 GCA_037974485.1 Hemigrammopetersius urotaenia | reverse complement strand
ACTGCACACAGTGTGAACAGCACGAAATTCAACCTCTGCATTTAACCCATTCACCAAGTGAAGCAGGGGGCAGCAGGTGGCAGCGTTATTTTTTTTTCTGATTAATTAATCTAATTAATGCGTTAAATTCCCAGCCCTAATATTTAGTATTACTAAGCTGTGCCTTCTCTAACTATATGGGTAGAGAGATTTATTTCTGCATTTCTATTGTTTACAGCTCTACCTTCAGAACGGATAGAACAATGGAGTCCAGTAAGAAGTGTGGAGGAGGTCTGTGTGTGTTTGTAAACAACAGCTTGTGTACTAATGCAACAGTTAAAGACATTCACTGCAGACCGGACATATTTAACCATACAGTGTAGACCTTTCTACTAGAGATGCGCCGATCCAATGTTCTGTATCGGTATTGGTCCGATCCTGACCTAAATTACTGGATTGGAAATCGGGCAGGAATAAAAAATGTAATTTGATCCATTAAAAATTACAGATAATAATTACAGCACGTATAACATGATTTGTGACATGCATAACTCAAGAAGATGCATCACGTGATAAGAGTTTCTGTTGTGTGTGAGACTTGCCAACATGTCAGCAGTTTGGAGTTACTTCAGATTCAAAGAAGAAAGAGCCAAGACTGCCGAATGTACTGGAACACCTCGCCCAGGAGTCCCAATACTTTAGTCCCCCATGGAACGTGCTTGCGGCTTTTCTAGTCGGAGCAACCATCTGCGTGAAACTTCGCAGTTAGATAGAGCTCAGTCTGACCTTGCCATAATAGCCCCTGGAGACCCGGAGTTATTGGCTGAAAACCGTTCACCTCGCCTGGGTGTCCAATTACTTTTGTCCGAGTTGCACGATTACGGCTAATAACTCCGGATCTCTGGAGGCTATTATGGCAAACGAGGGGTCATTGGAAAGGCGTCACCGAGCCCTATCTAACTGTGAAGTTTCACATTTAGAGTGCGAGATATATTTTTCATATTTAACATTTAGATTTAATACATACTACCATCTACCATCTGTGTTGGTAGAGTTGGTAGAGTTCACTTAGTATTTTTACCTAGCATAGTTACACAGCATAGTTTAGACCTTCTGCTATCAGTTTGTACATCAGAATAGGAAAACCTTATTAATCCCGGAGGAAATTGTTATGTCATAACTACAAAGACACACAAAGACAAAAATAAAAAAAAGAAAATCTAAATGGACATCTGTAGAAGAAAACTACATTATGATTTACATACAAATGCTAAACAAGAATAAGGCTTCTCCTGTGACCCCAGGCAGGTTTTCTAGTCTTTAGGCGTGGCCTATGAGTGTCTAAAGCTACAAAACCAGAAAAGACAGGAAGTGGTAAATGGCAGATTAGAAGCAGCTGAACCCACCACCTGGTTTGATCCCAAGGATCAAGACTGGGTTTCTTGTTCAGTGGAGTAATAGCAGCTAAAGGCTTTTGAAACATTGCGAAAGCTAAGAGACATAAAGTTACAGACTTCATCTGAAAATCAGATGAACATTTATGTCTTTAACATCACACCTCATCTGGAAGTCAAAAAGAAAAGGGGAATCTGCTTTGAGATTCTTTGGCTCAGTGATAAGAGCACTGCCTCCTAGACCAGGAGGGTCCAGGTTCTAATCTGTGTCTTTACCTTCATTTCTTTAACATCACACCTCATCTGGAAGTCAAATGTCCAAAAAATAGTGACAATTGCTGTGGGAGCCTGTGGCTCAGTGGAAAGAGCACAGGCTCCAAGACCAAGAGGGTCATGGTTCTAATCAGAGTCTTTAGCTTTATGTTTTTAACATCACACCTCATCTGGAAGTCAAAAAGAAAAGGGGAATCTGCTTTGAGATTCTTTGGCTCAGTGGTAAGAGCACTGCCTCCTAGACCAGGAAGGTTCAGGTTCTAATCTGAGTCTTTATCTTCGTTTCTTTAACATCAGACCTCATCTGAAAGTCAAATGTCTGTTTTAGACAGTAGGAACAAACTGTTTTAAGTTTAACTGTCTTAAAAGTTTATTCTTTCCAGCATCTTTATAAGTGTCTGTTTGGCAAGATTTGAACCAAGACCCTCCTGTATTAGAGGCGAGGACTTTACCACTACTCCACCGAGTCTGTTACACTGACCAAGCTTTTTTTGGAAACCAAGATAAGTTCTTTGCCACATTAGCAGGAGCCCAGCTTGTGTAAAAACAGGCTCTAATGAGATCTTTCTTAAGTGATCCTGGTTTAAACCAGAGGAAACATGTCAACAGTAAGTGACTCAGAATCAGAAGAATCTTTTTTGATTCTGGAGGAAATTGCTGATGGACCGTTGAATCGTCTGCAGTTATCAGGTTTATAAGAGCTGCTTCTTTGAGGTTTGGTGCTCTGGCTGGTCCTTTGGCTTCTTCTTGACAGAACAGACTTTATGAGCTCTGCATAAGAACAGTGGTGAATAAGGTAAAGATTATAGTGTGACTTTCATTAGAAGACTTTCTGCAGCAGCTTGGTTTCAGCTGGTGGATCATCAGTCGTATTGGAAACCTGTTTCTCTGACAGCAGCACGTGTTTGAATCAAAAGTAATGTTGATGTGCCACAAAAGTAAACACTGTTCCAGTTTCATGAACTTTGGCACCACTGGTCTTTTTGTGGAACATATTTTATTCATTCCAGACAATTAGTACAGATAAGAGTGGAACATTATTTTATATCCAATAAACTCACAGAAAGGGATTTATGCTTGAAGCCAATTTTCTGACTTCCCCAGTTTGATTTCACAGAAGTGTGATTGACTTGAAGTTACATTGTGTTGTTTAAGTGTTCCCTTTATTTTTTTGAGCAGTATATTTTAATCATTTCAGACAAGGCTGAAAACAATACAAATAAAAATTGAACGTTTGGCTTTTTACTAATTCAATTTATAAATCTTTGCTTGAAGCCACTGAAATCTTCTGGCTGCCCCAAAGAACCTTTCAGTTGATTGTTTTTTAGAGAACCGCTTTTGTAAACAAGATGTGTCAGTAAAGTTTGAAGAACCTCCATAATGGATTTGTGAATAAACCTTAACCTAGTAATTGACCTACGTTATGTGAGGGTTCCGTAAACCTTGAAAAGGTTCTTCACCCACACATCTCATTTCAAAGTTCTATGGCTTCTCCAAAGAACTTTTCAGTCAATTGTACTTTTGTAAATGAGATGTGTCAGTAGAAGAACCTCCAAATAATATAAAAGACATGAACTTTGTTACACAATGGCCTTTAAAACCCCTTAAAAGGTTCTTCACACTCACATTTACAAGGCTATTTGATCAGAAAGTGAAATTGTTCTACCGAGTTGCTCCAATAAAGTGGGACTTTTTTGACAATCCTGGTCCTTTTAGCGTCATCCCTTCCTTACCAAACACAGTAAGGGCTTGATTACATGCTGATTAGTTGGATCACGTGTTGGAAGCAGTGAAAATTCTCAGATGTGCAGGGTAGTGCACCTCAGGAACTGGAAAACACGGTTTGAATGTTGATATGTCGCACCGTGGTCCATGGACTCATCAAACTATGGATGTGTTCACACCTGCTGATGTCAAAGTAACCATGAACTGTTTTAGAGCAGTCTTGGGAGCTCAGCGTTCCAGTGGACCACCTGATGCACCTGTCCCAGCTCCTGAAGACCTTGATTGGCTGGTTCAGATCCATTTGTGCTAGCAAGTGGATCCCAGGAGGAGGGTTGATGACCACCTGGTGTTACAGCAGACCTGGGTCCCGTTCCATGAAACAGGATTAATGGAAAGTCTGGCTTATTTCAAGAGAAAGTAAGGGAAAGTAAGTCAGACTTTCCCTTGCAATAAGCCAGACTTTCTCTTAATCTTGTTTCAGGACCCTGCTTCCAACACATAACTAGTTAATGGGTTTTTTAGAAGTGTTTTCAAGTCCTGCTCCTGCAGAGTGTTTTCACTGCTCCCAACATACCTGATCCAACTAATCAGCTCCCTTACTGTGCTTAAGTTCGTTTCTTAAATAAGGGAAAGCACTTAAGTAGAGTAGTGGCATCCAGAACCAGGATTGGGAAAACATGTAAGAGAAGGGAAAACACCACAATCTGGAGGGTAGTAGTGCTCCAGGATTACGACTGAGAAGGTTCCAGCATTTTCCCACCTTGGTCCTGGAGGCCCCCCTGCACTGCACTTTTAAGCTTTTTCTCTTCTTTAAGCAACCACTTCAGCACAGAACGGGCTTGTTTACGAGCCAATTAGTTGGATCAGGTGTGGTGGGAGCAGTGAAAACAATTCAGTGTGCAAAGCTGGAAGCCACCTGGACCAGGGCTGAGACCATTACACATCTTTGTAGGCCACTACTATTTCTGACCAAACACTTCTAACAAAATAAGGAAAAATCACTTTTAATTACAGCATCGTACCTAGGAAAGAGTGTCTGATACATTTCTCACATAGAGATGAAGTAGATTGCACCCGATTTGTTGTTTTAAACTCCTTGTGACTTACTTTCCTGTTTCCGTGTTGGTGCACAAGGTGGTGTGGCGCCACCTTGTGGACGTATGTACCAAAAGACAAGTAAATTACATTAACTTAAAATCATTAACCAATATTAGCTAAATAAATACAGATACTTGACTGATGAGCTGTCAAGGGTGTTACTCTGCCTTTTGTCTGACCATTACACCAACAGGGACTTCAATGACATTGCATTTAAATACATAGACCTTTATATGGAGTTGGTCTCCCTTTGCAGCTGCTATAATGGTTCTGCCCCACCATACTCTGGACTCTAAGGGTAACTTTTTTTTCTATAACAAACTACATAAAACGTGAATGTCCTGGCAGAGGCAAATAGCTTTGGTTTAATATTTGATTTGATTACATTAATGTTTAAGTTTAGGTCCCATCACATGAAAATTTCACTTCATGAGATTTTTTAACATTAACATTAATAGGAGTAGCCCTAGCCTGCCCATGATCCTGCAGTGGCTAGAAATGGCGATAGGTGTAAAGAGTGCTTTGATCGTTCTGCTCCGCTGTTGAGAGAAGGACAGCTCAGATGGCCCGATCTGGAATTTGGCCCCATATGTCGTCATACGGAGAAAGGTTACCCCCACTTCCTCACGCTTTGCCCGCCCAGAGTATTGAACTGCAGCTGTGTAACTGTGTTAATGGGAACATAAAAGTTTCTTATTTATAATAATAATAATAATAAGTTTATTTTATATAGAGCGTTTCCCAAGCTCAAGGACACTGTACAGTTACAATCAGGAAAACAAAACATACATAGAAGGACAGAAAACATTCACAAAACAAAGTACAAACAAAGTTTCATATGCAGTATGGCATCAAATACATCAGTTTCAAAGATGATTTAAGAAGACTCCAGTAAAAAATAGTAACATTGGTTAAATGGTAACATTGGTTAAATGGTAACATTGGCGGCGAGTTCCAGAGTTTAGGGGCCATAACAGAAAAAGATCTCCCACCCATAGACACAAGACGAGATCTAGGAACAGAAAGAAGTTGCTCTCCCAAAGATCGGAGTAGACGAGTAGGAAGGTATGGGGTGAGCAGGTCAGAGAGATAAGATGGTACAAGACCATGGAGTGACTTAAAAGTAAGCAGAAGGATTTTATACGTGTTAGGAGAAGAGACAGGAAGCCAGTGTAGATTTGAAAGAATGGGAGTAAAGTGATCAGATCGTTTGGTAAATGTTAACATTCTCGCAGCAGAATTTTGAATGCGCTGTAAACGGGAAATAGTACGTACTGGTAAGCCAGAGAAAAGAGCATTACAGTAGTCAAGACGCAATGTGATAAATGCATGAACTAATGTTTCAGCATCTCTTGAACTCATAAACGGGCGGAGTTTGGCAATACGCCGTAGGTGAAAAAACGAAGCTTTAGACAGTTGACTGAGCATCAAAGTTTAATGAGGGATCAAGAATGACACCTAGGTTCTTGACAGTAGCGGAAGAGATAATCGATGTAGCTTCCAGATCAAGTCTAAGGGGGTATTGAATGTTTCTTGTTTGAGTTGGAGATCCAATAATTAAAATTTCTGTTTTAGATAGTCTCAAATTTTAAAGAGCAAGAGCTAAGCCAATATTTTATCTCATCAACATATGATACTAGCGCAGCAGTCTGGTGTATGGAATCAGGGTGGCAAGAAGTATATACCTGAATATCATCAGCATAACAATGGTATTGAAGACCATGCTTACGAATGATTTGTCCAAGAGGCATAATATATATGATAAATAATAGTGGGCCTAAAACTGAGCCCTGCGGGACACCCATATTAAGGGGGACAATGGGAGATTTGAGGTTGTGCATGGTAATGTAATATTGTCTGCCCGCCAAGTATGAAGAGAGCCAAGCGTAATACCTTATGAGAAACAGTGTGAAAAGCCGAGCTAAGGTCAAGTAATAAAAGTATAGAAAGAGTACCCGAGTCACAGGAGAGAAGTAGATCGTTTATAACCCATACTAGTGCGGTTTCAGTGCTATGCTGAGAGCGAAAACCTGACTGAAATTTCTCAAAGTGGTTGTTGGAGGCAAGGAATGACTGCAGCTGGGTGACTACAACCTTTTCCATAATTTTAGATAGAAACGGCAAGTTAGAAATTGGACGATAATTAGCGTAATCACCAGAGTCCAATGTAGGCTTTTTGAGAATAGGAGTAATCACAGCAGTTTTGAGTGCAACTGGAACAGTGGCAGAGGTGAAAGACATTCATAAGATGAGAGATTGAGGCAGAGATAGAAGAGCAGCGTTTCAGAAGGAAAGTTGGTGCAGGGTCAACATGGCGTGAAGAAGGGTTGGATGGGGTTTGTCAGAAGGAAGCTATCTTAACTATCTTATTTGTTTAAAGTGTTTGCATACCAAATGTTATTGCATATAAATGTTATTGTTATTATATACTTATATATAAATATAAGCTCACACACAGTGGTACCTTGACTTACTTGTCCAAAGAATGTGAGCGTGAAGGACAGTGCTGAGAAGATGCAAATTAAAAAACATGACCAAGGTGTGCGTGTAGTCGACTTTTTTCTAAATAGTGGACATCCCATGAAAATATGGAGAAGCTGCTGATGGTGTGGTTGACGGAGAAGCAAATGCAGGAGATCCTGTGACGGAGCTGATAATCTGCAAGAAGACTCTAGCTGTTTACGCCGATTTGCTGCAGCAGACCCAGGCGAATGAGGCATCGGGCCATTTAAAGCCAGTCGGGGCTGGTTCGAGAATTAATAAAACCAGATTATTGCAGTACATTCTGTTGTATTGTTTTTTTTTTATACAACATTTGTAATTTATAAGCACATTTTTCTTGTTTTCTGGAGGTCCAGAACGGATTAATGGCATTTCAATTCATTTCAATTGGGAAAACAGATTTGACATATGAGTAATTCGAGCTCCGCCACGGAATGAATTAAACTCGTAAGCCAAGGTACCACTGTATATTATAATTTAAATTATCATTTAAATTTACTTTTAACAGATATTTCATTTAATATTTATTTATTAGGGATTGAAGTGCACAATGCTGGGTGCACAGAAGAAACAATGAGGTAGGTATTCAAAGAGGTTAATTAAGTATAGTAAAAATATTTCTACTTCTTTATGCCCCCCCCCCAAAAAAAAAAAAAATCTTAAAATTTAATTTACCAAATGATAATGGGGTGCTGCACTACCTGTATCCCAGAGGGCATCAGAGCAACAAGTGAGGGAAACCCCTCTAAGTCAGTAATTATGTCAGCGGGCCTCAGTTTCATTCACAGGGGGAAGATGAGGAAACCACTGAACGTGGTGCGGAGAAGGGAATCATCATAAAGCGCATAGTTCGCGAGGAGACGGGTGTAAACCACATCTTTGGCTTCCAGCTCCAGAACGAGACCACCTGAAACATGCCTAGCTCTGCCATCGCTGTCGTATTCGCCCAAATGCAGCAGATGCTGGTCATTTTTGTAAAGGTTCAGTCCCATGTTGTGGCTGTTGCTGTTGTAGGCGCCTGCTGTGAACCTGATGTAGTAGACCCCTCTGACCGGAGCGGTAAAGGCCCCTGCAGTGGGACAGACACACAGGAAGTTCAGGTTATAGGATTAAGAGAAGAGCAAAAGAGGATATATACAAGCTTTTCCTTTGACATTGTAAATGTCATTAATGATTAAAGCAGTCATTCTGTGTATGTTCTTGATGCATTCAACTTTATCATATCTATTCAGACAGTCAATTATTTAGTACATCTTTCATCCATTCTCTCATACAGAGTTAGGCCACAGTCACTGGTCACATTTGTGGTTAAATCTCCTTGCAAAATGGGGGACCAAGTTCTGTTGGTGAATTTAGCAAACTAGCTGTCTGGCTAACTATAAACAGCAACATAATTATACCAGATAATCACAAACTCACCAGAGCACAAAACTCTGGTGTCCAATAAAAAAAAAACTTTTCTGGCCACAGTGGGGCAACATGTGCAGCTGTGCTTAAGAGTCTAACGTAGCCATTTATAAACTTTCATAAACAGTAAAAACAAACAAACTTTAAATATTTTAAATATTTGCCCCAGCATAGCACTACACTTGGATCTGCAGCAAAACAGAAAAGTAAAACCAACTGGTGCGGTTGGGAGGTGACTGTGGGAAAGAGGTGTTCAGATTTATACAGTGTTGCTATATGAAGCACCATCCCTTCAGAGATGTGCAGTATCTAAGCTGCTTATCATGATGTACGTCTTTTGGACTGTGCGAGTTTATAATCGTGACAAATCAAACAAACAAAAAGAATTTCTCTCATAAAAATAGATCAAAATCTTTACCTGTATAGGGGTTGTAGGCACCTCCGGTGTTAGTCAGAACTTTACTGTAGATCAGAGTAGTCTCAACTGGGATCGGGCCTTTCTGTCCTGCAGGTAAGCCAGCAGAGAACGCTACCTTCGGTTTCCCTGTCATTTCAGGACAGAAGACACACAATGTGAGGCCTATACACAGCACTTAATAGCAACTAATTAAATTCAGGTGCTCATGCAGGTTTGCTGTTCTTCGAACAGTGTTAAGTGAACCTGTACATGGTCTACCGTCATGAAGCATTGGTTTGTTTTATTTCACACTCCCAAAATGTATCCTCTTTACTCTCCCCAGATGTTCATCATTAAACTATCATTATTTACAAAGCAAGGAATCAGAATCAGATGATGAAGCAGTGATGCAACAAATTTGACCAATTAGACACACTTATAAACTCAGTTCAGTTCAGTTCGGTGTGTATTAGCTGGAAAAACACTGAACTATTCAACCCAGATTTAAATGAGAATCCTGCAGTAGACCTGTGAGTGGTGAGCAAGTTTATAAGAACCTTCAAATAATGAAAAGACTCCTCACCAATGTAAGGTTTCATGCAAGATATGTTCATGCTCTTTTAGGAGGTCAAATGGTTCTTCAGTGGCAGCACACAAAGAACCCTTTCTGACTCTCACACCCTGCCTTGGGAAATAGAATTAAAGAAAAAACTGCTGTCTGAGAGTTTGCAAGGCCTAGGCTGGCCTGTGGGGTAGATTACACAATTAGAGCATGAAGAGGATCCCAAGGCTGTATCTAAAAAGGGTCCGGAGAGAACTTTCAGTAGTAAATAATTTAGTAGGTCTTACCTGCATTCTCTTTCTTCAGATTCTCCACCTCTTGGTCAAGGCCTGCTGCTCTGCCCACCAAAGCTGTTGTGAACAAAACAGTCAACATTTAAGAAGGTACCACACTCACCACATCATGGATTTCACTCAAAAGTATCTACTAACTAAAACTAACTGTCTAGGTACCATGTTTATATGTCCACCAAAACAGAAAATTACTTCATTTCAAAGCCACCCTCCATATTGAACGGTACAATTCATTATTCATCCTTCACAAATATGGATACATATTGGGCTGCAAAGAAATTATCATACAATTGGCCAATCTGTCATCAAAAATCTCTGTTTGAAAGGCAACAGAAGATTGAAGTGTAATTTGTATTAGAAAGTGGACTGCTGTGTGAGATCACCTGTGTTTTCTTTCTCCATGTAGCTCATCTTCACCTTCAGCTCAGCCAAGGCGGTTCCCTGCTGATACACCAGATCTCTAATCTGCTTCAGATCATCAGAACAGGCTTTCACACTGGTCTCAGTCTCCTGCAGACTGTTCTGCAGCAGCGTCAGGACAATCACGAACACAGCTGTTCTCTCCATCACTTGCTTTCTCCTGCCTCAGTGTCTGTGCTGCCCTGCACTGCCCAGTGCTACTAACAGCCACCTTTATTTGGCCTATCTGTCTCTATAGTGCAGTCAAAATGTGACTAATATCTCTGCTGGGAAGTGATCGATGTCAAAATCCACAATACTCAGTCGGCTAAAGTTCACGTCAATGATTAATCTCAAAATAAACAGTGAACTAATGGGCAGCTGTTGGCCTGGTGGTTAGGGAGTCATCCCTGTGTCCAGTAGGTTACGGGTTTGAATTCCAGGTCTACCCGTGGCACCACTTGAGATATTTATAAGCAGTGACCGTCCCTACACACAGCTCCCTCGGCACTACATTTTCAGCTGCCAACTGCTTCTAACCACCACTTTTAACATTACAATCTTTTGCCACAAATACTTCTCCAGAATGTCCCTGGACCCCCCAAATCATGTCCAGCTCTTCATTAAGGCAGATAAGAATTGCGGGTGTGTCTTGTTCCTCTTCACAGTCAGAAACCATAATTCTCACTTGCATTCATCACACACCTTCATTCCTGACCACATCTTGAAGGGATTTTCTTGAGTGGCCTCTAATATATTGCTCAGAAACATAATTATGATTGTGTTGATAGTAGTGCAGAGCAGTGCTTTTCTGATTAAGCAGCAAAAATTCAGTAATCGGTCATAAATGCTCCCTCTGAAGGGAGTCTTCCGCATGAAATACACTTAAAAACATCCAAAGCCTGCATTTTTACTTAGACAAATGGAAATTATGCACATTTCAATAGACGAGGTCTCATATAAAAAATGCCATTCTTTCTAAAAACAAATGAGTAAAAATACCAGTAATTGATTGGCCAAACATTTTGCTGATACTTACAGTTCCAAAAAATGATCTCATTGACCTCATTTAAGCACAGACCATACACGTGTGGCGTGCCAGTAAAATAAAAAAGGTACCTCTGTGTCTCTCTCTCTCTCTCTCTGTGTGTGTGTGCAGAAATAATGTAAATGTAGTGATACTACATTTACATTTATTTCTTTAAAAAAAAAAAAAAAATTCCTTTCCCTTGACTTGCGTTGCTCTTCTCTATGGATCATGTATTGTTGGGTTAGGCTTTGGCTAATTATTATTTGACAGTTGTTGTATAGATGCTCTGACTACAGTATCTTGGTTAAATAGTTGACTTGGATTTAAGCTGTTTTTCTGGTAAGAAACAGTTGTGGACTTCTTAAGCACTGATGTACGTCGCTCTGGATAAGAGCGTCAGCTATATGCCGTAAATGTGTGTGTGTGGGTGGCCATAGCGTAACAGTACAGTCTGTTGCCGTGCATTTTCAGTGCTAACAGAGTGTCTCTGATTGGAGTACCTGCTTTGTGCGTCTCTACGCGTCTGATCTCCATTCCGAGCTCTGGTAACGAGTATCTGAGCTCCTTAAGTTCTGCCATGTCCTGCAGCTTTGAGGCGTCTGCAGCCTAAACCTCCAGGAACCCAAGCAGCAGCCGGGAAGCAGCAAAAGAAAAGTGCAGCACTCTCCATCTTCACTGATATGCTGTCTGTCCTCAGGACATCTTCCTCTAAGAGCTAAACACTTCCCTTTACCATCACCTACTCAAAGGTTAGGGTTTCATAGGGGCTAATGTTGACCTTTCAAGTTTCAGAATAAGGGTCTGTAGATAGGTTTTTAGCTTGCTCTAGTTTAAATTGGGGAGCCAGAGGAGATTTTCAGCCTAGACCTCCGTTGTGCTACCAAAACAGCTCGGATGCATCAAGACATAGACCCCACGAGACCTCTGAAGGTGAGCTGTGGCAGCTCCACCAAGACTTCCGCAGCAGATCCTTTACGTCCTGTAAGCTGCAATGTGGGGCCTCCATGATTCTGACCAGTTCATCCAGCACGTCTTACAGCTCTGTCATGTTCTTCTGTTTCTGAACAGTTTGTAGTGTGGCAGGGAACATTGTGCTGCTGAATAACGCCACTGACATTTCCCAGCATGCATGATGTAAAAGATAAAACACTTCCACTAGTCCATGAAGCGCTTCTGATTCTCACATAGTAGTAGCTTTCAGCAGTGGCCAGGGGTCGGCATGGGCACTCAGACTGGTCTGCAGCTGTGCAGCTACATATGCAGAAAGTTGTGATGCACTGTTTTCTCTGTCAGAGCCAGCATGAACGTTTTCAGCAGCTCTTCTGTGACATTGGACCCTCTAGGCTAGCCTTCACTTCCCATGTGCATCAGCGAACCTCGGGCACCCATGACCCTGTAGTGGGTTCACCAATTCTCCGTCTTGAACCACTTTTGGTAAGGATTGACCACTGCAGCCTGGGAACAGCTCGCAAGACCTGCCGGAGATTATCTGACTGAAGTGATCAAAGTACAGTTCATTTGAACTAGTTATGAATAAAACCACCTCGACACCCCTCTTCATTAAAATGAATCCTTTAATAGATTCCATACGTTATCATACATGTACAAAAGAACGTGTATAGAAAAGTATAATGCTTCATTTCGACAGGAGACACATGGAAACCATTGCCTTTTCTCGGATTAAACAGCGAGGTGGGAGGAGTTTAGTGCTGCCATTTACAAAAGCTTAGTGTTGGAGCATGTTCAAGAGTATCAGCACTGCACATCTTGCACCTCAAGTTAAATACAAAAGTTAGATGCCCAAAGTGCAGCAGGGACAATAATGAACATCAGAACAGCCTTGGATAAACCTACTACTGACCCGCAGGAGGCCAAACACACTGTTCACTGTTGCTTTCATTCTCTGAACTATTTACACTGCTGCATCAGGTACACAATGCTAGAAAGCAGTTGGATATCGGTATAGGCTCTACCTGCTGCTAGGATGTAATACTGAATAAACACAAAAGGGAAAAGGGTGTTAAATACTGCACGTTATCTAAGGCCAAAATGAGTCTGTATCTTCCAATATCACCAGGCTCCACATTCCCACACTGTAACGGCATTCTGAGAACTGATCATAACCAAATATCCTTCAACAGATTAGCTTGAAACACATTTATCCAGCTGCCATGAACAGGGATCACAGCATACATTCTTTAGCAAGTTCTACGTTAAGGACACATTCTTTGAACCATTCAAAGAAAAACCATAAAACAGCGCTGGTACGGAAAACCGCTGGGCAAAAGCTCATGGCCAAAATGACCATTCCTAATGAATTCCTGCATAATGAAGTGCTTAGAAGCAGGTTTGGTGTAAAACTCTCCATTCTAGAGAAATTCTAGAGAATTGTTCACAGTTGTTGTGAATGGAAAGGGACATCGGTATCTAAAAGCTCCCTCACAGAAAGTGAATCTGTGAAATGGTTATGAATGCGCTGCCTGATGTCTAAGACATTGTTTTACCAGTTTTGAGAAGCTTTTGGCTTAAAACTAAATCCATTTATAATGGAAGGATACATGTAGAGCGTTGTGAGGCAAAATCGTCTATGAAGAACTATAGTATATTTATATTCATATTCCATATAAACACTCAGATGACACACGTAGCTTCATCAGGGGTTCAATGGTTCCATTCACAACCACTGTAAAGATATCTTAGTTGGCAAGTTTCTCTTCAGTTAATCATTTCACACCAAACCCACTCAGGATAATTTCTCCACCCCCATATAGTGATGCATCTTGAAGGTGTGAGGAACTGTTGAACTGCTTTGGGTGAGCTTATTTCTGCTACGGACAGTAATTTTTGTGTTTTATGACAATTACTGCCCATAATTCAGCCCATCTAGCAAAAATTCAGCCCAAAAATGACCCCACCTTCAGTATTTGTGATCTGAAGGGGGTTTTCCCAGACTGGTGTCCCTTTAACATTACATTACTTTCATGGTTTTGATGATCTGTCAAATAAAACAATAAATAAGAAAAAAAAACAAAACAATAAAAGCATATAAAGTGTAAGATAAATCTGAGAACAGTCAACTAGAAATTCTGGGTTATTGGAGAGTATATCTGAAGATTAGAGGAGTCTCAGTACTTCACTACTGAAGCTGGATCTGGGTTCGGAGTCTATATACTGGGTTATAAAAACCTCAGTTCCCAATATTGCAGCGAAAGCAGCAGTAAAAGGCGTCGCAAACGTGTGTGGGTGCTCTACATCCAGTGACTCAGACAAGTTGTCGTCCAATTTCAAATAATTTAACACAAAAATAATTCAAGTGCCATGCTCATGTCTGATGTGGGCTGGTCGGTGGACCAGCACTCGCCTCATCCAGTAATCTCAGGTAACTCTTTTTAAAAAAAGGATCAAAAGGCTGTGTGTGCTTCCAGAGGGAAAAAGAAAACGGTTCCCAGACCCTAGTGCAATCACGATTGGTCTTCAAGCTTCCCTGATTGGTCACAGAACCGGAAGGTGGGGGTGGATAGTAAGGCTTCCAACTATTGCTATTGCTCTCCACGTAACATATGACCCGGCAGATGGAGAATATTACAAGGTGGAGGAAGACAGTCCTTCATTGTGTGTGTGTGTGTGAAAGAGAGAGAGAGAGAGAGAGAGAGACTGTTTATCCATAAATAAAGACCCATGAAAACACTATTAGAAGTGTGTGTAAATTTCTAGCACTAACGGTTACTCTGGTGTGGGTATGTGCGCGAGTGTGTGTCTTAGTTAATAGCTGGTGTGGGATCAGGGCTGTCAAGGTCTCTGTGGAGTGAACTGTCAAGCTGAGGTAGATTTGTTCTGGAATATTCTTCGTACCATTCCTGCAAACAAACAAAATTTCAAAACTTCAAAAACAATGTCATAACACCAAGAGATAAGCAGCAGTGAGGCCCAACTGATTATGTTAAAGATTTCTGTAAAATTTAATACAGTAATCAGTTTTATGCAGATCAGCATTCGCAGTGTAACACAGTGTTTTCAACCGCCATAAAAAGAAGAAGCCTGCTGTAGCATGACTGCTGCATGAAAGTGTTTTGGCAGCATATTTGGGGCATATTTATGGTTTAAACACATTTTTTTACCACATCACAAATTTGTGAATAAGTGTATATATCATATCCGATTATGTACTTTATAGTTTTTATATATAAGTTTACAAAGCTGACGATTTCTCTCACTCACCTGAATCTCCTCTTGGTACATCTTCATGCTCAAATCACTCTTAGTCCGTGACCTCCGGCCCAGGAACACTAAACTAGAGTGCTGCAGTCAGAAGGAAAGCAGCATGCTTTAGTGTCTGGTGATGCCACGAAATTATTGTATCAAAATATTTCTAATATTTCTAAGGAACAAGCTAGGGCGGGCTGTCCTCCTCACATTCACTAAACCTGACAATTAACTGGCGAGGTGAACCAGGTGTTTCTGAGCAAGGAAATCACTAAAACGTGCTGAACCACGGCCCTCCAGGACCAGTGTTCGACACTCCTGGACTAGGGTAAAACACTTGCCTGTGAGCCCGGTCACCACAAAGTTACCGGTTCAGCCCCCCCCTTTCAACCACTGTGTCCTTTAGCAAGATACTTAACTCTCAGTTACTGTGATTAATGACTGAAAGTTGCTCTGGATAAGAGCATCAGCCAAATGCCCCCTTTACACTTTCACTAGACCCAAATGTATGTGTGTGTGTGCACATTCTCACCCCGCTCCTTTCCATAGCAACACACATTTCCTGTAGAGAACTGATGTTGGTTCCAGCAAGTGTGTGCTTGTAGAACTCCAAAGTCTGCAAGGCTTCAGCACGGGTCACCTCCGCTTCAAACACTATACCCTTCTCATCTAAAACACACACACACACACAAATATTAGGCTTGCCATACTAGTGCTGATTTTCACTCACTTCTGCATTACTCTGGTCAGGTAATATAACCTTAACCTCTTCCAAGATAATTAACATTATAAATCAATAGTCGCTCAAATATTTTTCCTGTGAAAACAAAACACCCCCGTGACATCCCTCACGCCAGTGAAATTTTCATTTTTACAGCTCAAGGTAAGTCATACTGTGTCCTAAACCACCTCCACACGTGCAATGGCTGACCAAATGTATTTGGTCAGAGGAAAAAAGCAGTCAATTAGAATTTTTCACCAAATCATTCCTTTAACAGAAGTGTGATGTCAGTTTTGTGCAGAACCTTCTGGGTCATCCAGCGGTTCTCTGTTCTTCCGACTGTAGTTCATCCGGAAAACGAAGGCGTCAAGGATGAAGGCCACAATTATCGTCATGACAACCTGCGACAGAACCAGGCACAACTGAAATGTGGACAGAACCACCCCCCATACACACACACGCACACCCCCACACACATACACACACACATACACACCATGGTGACGATATAGAAGGTCATGAAGTAAAGCCGGCTCCAGTGTGTCGTCTGTGATGTCACACCCTCCTGTAAAATAAAAGCACAGTTTAAGCAGGAAAATCTCATTAGTAATTCAATTCTATAACAATAATCATTGATTAGGCTCAATATGCTCAAACATATCCTCAATACATTTTTTCTAGCCAAATTGGCTGACAACTGATTTCCATTTTTTAAATGACATTACATAAATACCATTATTTGTTATTTTATGATCCAATCAGTTTCCTATTTAAATTTCATATTTAAACAACAATAACCAAATGAACAGACTGACTAGTTCCACAAGTAGTCATGTATAATTATATTTTGGGACAGGTATAGCAGCCTGCCTCACATTAGTATCCACATTAAATTGGCTGACTGCCAGTTGCATGGTTTGTGCAAATTTCTGCTAAATCCAACTGGGAATTTCTATCTTCCAAGGATACAGCAACTAGGTATAAGAAACCATGTGACTCCTTCGTGTTTAAACTAGCAGGTGTATAAAAACATCCAAACGCACTTACCATGGTGATGTACCAGTTATTCACCACAGTCAGCTCAAACAAGGTCACTGCAGAAACAAAAACAGAAGTCAGCTAGTGCAGATCCCAGGTTGTGGAGAGCACCGGTGGGTCAGGTTTGTGTGTGAGAACGAACCAAAGCTACTGAGAATGTTGTTGAAGTTGTTGAGATAGTAGTAGCCCTCCTCCAGGACAGTGCGGTTGCCGATGGTTACGTTGACTTGCCGATACGCATCAGCAACTGTACTTGTGCTGAAAGCAGAGAAGACAATTGTGATAAGAAAGCAATACATGCATCATCACTATATATGTCCAAAAGAATCTAGACACGCCTACAATTAGATAAACTGGACACATACGCAGCTTGTATAATCCTCATAGAGAAGCATGATCAATTAAATGGCTCTGGAACAGATGTATAGGTCGCCAAATACAACAGGGGGATAAAGCCCCCAGCACTGGGCTGTGGAGCTGTGGACAGTGGGACTGTATTATCAGAAGAGATGGAGCTCTATCCATTGCTTTTGTCATGAATTGGAGTAGTGTTTGTGATCCAGAACAATCATCTAATATCGACTTCACTTATAGTATCCTGGCTGCAGTAAAAATGTTGGAACACTAACTAGTGTACAGACATGTACACTGGATGGTGGGGTAAAAGGGGAGGCCATCCTACCAACCCAGAAAGAGGGAGAGAACAGTCACTATATATATATATTAGGGCTGTAATGGTACATGTTTTCATACCGAACCGTCATGGTACATGGATCATGGTATGACGGAGAAGACGCGATTTAATAAGGAATCTCAGAGGGACCAAAAAGCGCAAGTATATCATAAACTTGGGTCGTAGTGTGGTGCAATACATGAAAATATAAGCAAGAGTGTGTGTTTACTGGTTAATACACTGCTGTTAATTTAAAATAAACAAAAACAAACCAAGCCTCATTCTTTCAAACTTTTTGTTGCTTAACTTTGCTGCATCGTGAACCGTACCGAACCGTTACCCCAAAACCGAGGTACGTACCGATTACACCCCTAATATATATATATACATACACACACACACACACGATTTGTAACTTACTTGCAACAGTTGGGATAGATGACATCAGCGAAGAACTCCATTCCGACAATGGCAAATGAATAGTAAAAAATAATGAGAGTCAAACCTAGACTGGAGAGAGAAAGAACAAAAAACCCCCAACACACACAGAAAGGTATATAACATTATTTTTCGCTTTATATTCCAGGACTGTAACAGTAAGCACATTTTGAGCTCTCCTTACCTGGCCATGCGTGGGAACAGCTCAAACATTGTGTCCAGAACGTTGCGATACCGCTGTTTTATTTTAAACAGTCTGAAAAAGAAAGGTGATATAAAGGCCGACAGTAGACTGACAAGCATTTTTAACTTCTATGAGTGTTAAGCAGTGGTTGGGCTTGATTCAAGCCGACACAAATCGCCAATTTGGAGAAAACCTTATATCTCCAGTTTCGCATTTAAGAAAAAGCAGCCTGGACTTTACACTGTGTGATAATGGTATAGTGAGTACACCATAAGAAATGGTCCAAAAGAAATGGTCCAAACTACTTAGAATAAAAATATTTTTACAATGACTTCCATTAAAAAGCAAGAAATTCTCTTCTGTTGTAAATTGATTGTTTTTTTAAGTTTTTTTTCTGATAAAACCATTCTTCATGCACACTGTATAATGTGTACAGCCTCCAATATAAATTGTCCTGTATGTGACACGTTATCACAAACTGAGAAAAATTTTAACACTTTGTATAGGTGCTTAAGGCTCAATATGTATATATGTATGTAGTGCATATTTTCAAGAAGTATTTATTTTGGGCCAGTGTAGAAGGTTAGAGCAGAAAGCGAATCCCAGAAAGTATCATGATGCAAAAATGCTTTGTTAAAAAAATTAATAAATTTAAAAAATAATAAAAAACACACACACACCGGAGAAGCTGCAGAGGCCTCAGCACCACGATGAAGTAGAAAGGCTCCATATGGAAAGCCAGAGCGATCAAACCCAGGAAGGCAAAGACGGTCACAGAGAAATCAAACCTGGGGAAGAAAACAGCAGCATGGTGAAGGGGCTGGGGCACCTGGGTAAAATTTGCTAGGGGCAGTGTGGCATGTGGGCAGTCTTACAGGTTCCAGCCGTTACTGAAGTAAGCGACGGGGCCGAGGCCAGTGATCTTCAACAGAACCTCTACACCATAAACTACAAAACAAGAGACCAGAGGAAATCAGAACCTCATCCTTTACACATGAAATCAGAGTTAAAGTCTTCACAGTAAACTTATAGCATGTGTTAGTTCACGTATCCGGTCAAATGAAGCATGATTGATTTTTTATCAATAGTGTGTAGTAGTGTTAAGCTCTATAACATCATATTGTTTTTGATGACATCATTGTGGTTGACATAAACCCTCCTCTCCTGTTTCCTTTGTTACATATTCTTTATATTTTTGGTGGCAAAGATAAAAGAACTGAGTAATAATAAAGAAAAATCAAACCTACTTGTAAGGAAGACAATGTAGTTCCATGGTACTTGTTGGGACCAGGAGAAATCACCTGGACAAAAACACAGCAATTTGCACAGAGACAACACTTGAAATGGAAACACAGCAGTGAGTAAACAGTTACATATTTAATATATGTAATATATTTGGGTTTGGAGTAAAATGTCCCGTTCTACAGAAACTCACCACTTATGACAGACAATCCTAAGAAACTCGAGTGAAAATGAAACCAGGCGTCTGCCTCTACTCATAAAAGTTTGCCACAATCTTACCATTATCAACATTCCATATAAACCCACTGATGGGTTAGGAGAAGAAATAAAAATTTTTTTTTTAAATTCTATTGGAGACGAGACGTCCATTCACCACCACTGTGAAGAGTCACTACAATGAGGCATTTCATACCAAACCCACTCTGAAAGTGTTCACATCTAAAACATTGAGTTATGGAGAATTTAGAATGTCTACTTACTATTTAACATATTTGTCTCGACTAGAATCCAGACCCCGTTGACAGCTACCACTATATCTACAAAAAGAAGACACATTATTTCCTTGACTAGAACATTAGAAGACTCCAGAGCCTGCATAGCATGCCTTTGTGTGTCTGGTCAATCAAGTAGACCAGTACTGCAGGTTAGCCACAAGATGTCATTTACAATAAATTTGACATTACCATACATTACCATTACATTCAGCATTAACATAACTAATCAGAACTAATAAAACAATGCAATATGTTTTAAATGTTGAACTTCTGTGCTAGAATGTAAAATACCAGTGTTACCCCATACTGTACTGTAATCCATGCATGGGCGTTTTCTTTCGTATTCTTTCAGTAATAAAAATACAGGGCTTGTATGTATATGTAATAATTTCACAGTCTTTATATATAATGTGGTGTGCACGACAAACTTACAGATGGCGTATTGAAAGGCTTTGGACTTCACCACCAGATTGATCCCTGGAAAATAGCCAAAAACAGAAGCTGTCTTTCTGTACAAATCACTGCATCCGTCCTCCAGTCTTCACAAATATCGGTACAACAGCAACGTATATCCAACCAGGCTTTTTAAACAGTGAGGCTGCATTACAGTGAGGTTCTGTATAAAACAAAACAGAATAAACTGAAACCTTTGAAAATGAGGAAGGCCGTATGAGGGAGATCATCAAACCAGTGCTCCCCGCTACGCCGTGCCTAGAACACACACACACACACATACACACACACATACACACCACACACACACACACCACACACACCACACACACCACACACACCACACACACCACACACACATCAAGTCATTTATTTAAGATTCCCAGAATGAAACTGAATTTAAATTCAGGAAATCTGCTTCGACACACTGTGTCACTTAGAAACCTCTAAACACCGTTAGTTTTAGTTTCCCCTTTTCATCTTTTCCTCAAACGATACATTGTGAAAACACATTTTGTGTTCTGTGGTAAAATAAAAGGTTGTCTGAAATGTTTTAGATTCTCTTATTAACAATGAGGCACAAAATCTAATTCCTGAATATGTTTCTCTTTTTTTAATTGATTAAAAATTACCTTCCATTTTAGGCCCATCACCTCATAAATCTTATAAAAGTCCTCGAGGCTGAAATACAAAACATGAAATCATATAGCATCAATTATGGTCACTTTATTTAACACATCTATAGGGGTTGGGGTGCACACCTGAGCATGGCGGTTTCCGATTGGTTGAGGGCTTTAAAAGTGAGGAAACGATCTCGTGCACTCATTCGAGGCCGGTAAAACCGTAGCAGGCCATCAAACTGTTTCAGTGAGACTCCATGAGGCCTCTGAGACACAGATACAGAACAAACACACGCATGTGATCAAGGAGCTTTGAGCTCATATGCAAAGCCTGCAGCCCCTTCCTGAGCTCACCTGTCGACTAACCAGTAGCTGGAAGGCGTGTTCGATGGCGGAGCGCTTGTGCAGAAGAAGGGATTTAAACTTCACCTTCTCTACTCCGTTAAAGGTGTCAAAGACCACTGCCAGAAGCTGCACACAGGACAAGGAACAGCATTCAGAAAACCACAGAATTTAATTTATATTCAACTCCAAAATGATCTAAAATAAAAACAGCTGCATTAACAGCAGCAGTGAGGGAAAGTCATCTCTGAAACTGTCCGCTGTATATTATATATGTGAAGTGTTTTTATTCTATAACTTCCAGAGCAGTTGCAAAGAAATAGATCAAAAGTAAACAGACCAGGTTCATGATGAAGTACAGCTCGATGGAGAGATAAACAATGAAGAAAACACATGACCAGCGGTTTCGTGAGTATGCCGGCATCATGACATCAGGGAAACTGTCAGAAACACAGATGACAATCATGAATAATCATGAAGCACCTAATGTAAGGGGAAAAAATTTGAATTTGGCTGCATACCAATTCATTAATGTAGGTACTCATTAGAGTACTACAGCCAAAAAATGATGTCAACTCCTGATTATATAAATATTTTACATGCATTAATTGGTACTGGTGAAATGAGCAAAATCGAAGCATTTTTGCACAGAATTCAAGCATCAACTGATCATTTTGATTTTACAGAGTACCATGAATTAAGTATCAAATATCATCTTAAATATTGGTAATGCCTAAACGCCTGCCAGATACTGATTTTATCTTATCGTGTAAATGATCATTCAGATACTGATTTGGCTCCTGTATCATCTCTACTATGTAATACATAAAAACAATTTAAATTAGAAATTGTTACACAATAATAGTGGTAAACAGAAATGTTTATGAATGAAGAGCGGACAGATTGAACACTTACTTTGCGGTGGTCAGCAACACGAACAAACTTACAATGCTGTTCTCAAGTGTGTTAAAATACTGGGGGGACAAAAAGAAAAAAGTCTGAGGAAAAGGTGGCTTGGTGTATTTTTAGCGAGAGAGAGAGAGAGAGATAAAGAGAGAGATAGAGACAGAGAGAGAGAGAGGGTGTGAGAGAGTGAGTGAGTGAGTGAGAGGGTGTGAGTGAGTGAGAGAGTGTGTGTGTGTGTGTGTGTGTGTGTGTGTGTGTGTGTGTGTGTGTGTGTGTGTGTGCGTGTGCGTGCGCGCGCGCGTGGGCGCGCGCGTGCGCGCGTGCGCGCGAGTGTGTTAGTGAGAGAGAGAGGGTGTGAGTGTGTGAGTGTGTGAGTGAGTGTGAGTGTGTGAGTGAGTGAGTGAGTGTGTGAGTTAGAGAGAGGATCTGAGTGAGTGAGTGAGTTAGAGAGAGAGGATGTGAGTGAGTGAGTGAGTGTGTGTGAGTGAGTGAGTGTATGAGTGAGTGAGTGTGAGTGTGTGAGTGAGTGCGAGTGTGTTAGTGAGAGAGAGAGGGTGTGAGTGTGTGAGTGAGTGAGAGAGAGAGGATGTGAGTGAGTGAGTGAGTGTGTGTGAGATCG